>JAUZST010062912.1:0-22928 GCA_034779995.1 Parotocinclus haroldoi | reverse complement strand
GGGATTTGTCCATGTTATTTTGAGAATGTCATCTCAGTTTCAAGAAATGAGCCAAACCAATGGAGAAAAACTGTAATGGAAGAAAAAAACTACATTTAGAGCGCAAGTAGTTTTGTTCAACAGCGGCACACTTTTTAGAATTAGGGAAAGAGCAAAGAGACTTGCTTCAGTAGAAAAAAAACGAGCTGGATTGTTATTTTTTATAAAGACTCATTTTTAAACTGAAGGGTTTGATAAAACCCCAACAATTTCTTAATTTTGCATAAATATTGTAGAGTACAATTTAACAATGGTACTTTTTAAATACAAATGACACATTACACTCTGCAAAAATAATAATGTTTTAAATTTGTAGGCATTATCTCACTTCATTTGCTACTAAGGCTATTTAATTATTATGCCACACAGATAGTGGCATGTCTGGTAGTAAAAGCAAGTGTTTTTTTGAGGAATTATTTCAGTTCCAGTTTTACATTTTACTATTACTAAGATAGTTCAGATAGTAATGCATGTTATTTGAAATATAGTTTTAGTAACAGAAACAATTGAAATTATTTGAAATTTAAAATGATTGCAATTCAGAAGGAATTCTTGTGGGCTGCACAGAGTGAAAGCCACCCATAGACAGGTCTACTGCAGCATGCATACACACACACACACACACACACACACACACACACACACACACACACACACACACACACACCGAATTCAGGTGTCAGGTATTAGATTAATTGGTTGATATACATTGGCCCAGTATAAATTATATAGTAAACGACTAATTGCTAAATAAATGACTTGACTACCCAGCCCAGACTGGGTGAGTAGCACAGAAAACGGTCCTGAGTTCAAGTGAATAACACCCTGTGTCTTTTCTGTGTGGAGTCTGCATGCTTCCACCCACTGGTTTCCTTAATCAACTACGACCTAAGTGTATATATGAATAGTTTTTTTGTAACCTTGTGTATCAATGTAAAACTGTATGCCTGTTGCTAAAATGGCTGTTGATATTAAATATCAGTGATAAATAAAAAATCTAAAAATGCAAATCCACCCATAATTTGGGCACCTCAAATTATCCTTTTAGCTAAGTCTTCATTCTGTCTTCATTCTATCAGCCTACACACAAAACTGACATACAGGAAGCCAGGAGTAATAGCTCATGCAGCATCATAGGGCAGGAGATGGTGTGTAGTGTTAAGTATATATGAAAGGGAGAGAGAGGGACAGAGTAGATACAAGGGTCAGTGTTTTTCAGTAGTAAGATAGTGAATAAGGAAGTAGGTGGTGAACAGGAACCCAAGCGCAAGCTCAGGCTTGTATTGGTTACAACCAAGTATCCTCGCCTTTCCTCATTATCAATAGGCTAAGTAAAATATAAGTAAGAAAATATTTATGTTATGTTAATAATTTGTCATTATAACACTGCTGTGTTATTATAGCTATACTGTGGATTGTTTTCTATTTGTCCAGACTTACTAACATGGATTTACTATTTAACAGAATACCTGACACAACTGAAAAAGTCTCTGTAAGTTTTAAGCATTAAGTTCATATTCATTGTTCAAATGACAGTAGTGATAAATTGATTTTTAGCAGTATTTTTACATTGAATTTTCAAGTTCATCAAACTAAAGGTAACAAAGATGTTGTCTTTGAGGGGTCCACCCCAGTTTCAAATGAAAAATCCCCATATTTTTTGTGAGCAGAATATTTGTAGGATTAAATGTCAGTCAGTTGTTTCTTCATACTATGCTCCATAGGGTGTACAGCATATACATTCTGACACAAATTTAGAAACCCTTATTGAAAATGCTTAGATTTAGCATTTTATTTTATTGTTTATGCAATATATATTAATATAAATTATATTATCTGTTTACAATGTATGTCAATGGTGTACAATTACATATATTTCAGATTTTATTGGTTTTATCCTATGCAATCCACATAATGTATTCAACTGACCACATAAATACTCATTAGGGTTTAGGAACTTAGGAAAGTCAGACAGTCAGATTCACTTACATTTTTATGCAAAAAAAAGAAGGAAAAGTAGAATCATTTCAACTACTGATCTCACCGCCCATGTATATGCAGTAAATATAATTTTAAACCATATACAAGTAATTCATAATTCATTTCCTTATTACACAATGACTCTTTTAGACAATTTTACAAATATTAAGACAATTACATCTATAATGTATTGTTTTAGGATCTCTGCCAAGCAGCTTTTCTCTGCCATAATGACCTTTGCATGGGATGCTTACTCCAAGCCCTGCCCATTAAATGCTGTTGAGATGATCACTCTTATTTTCCTCTGTGTCTTTGTCTCCTTGGCCATCTCAAGTCTCGTCTTTATGTGGATGTGTTCAGCTTGGATTATCTCCATTCCGAGGAAGCCATTGTAACTGGGGTCTGTGCATGTGTTATATTGGTGTTGCTCATCTTAGTCCACCCTGTGCGCTGTGTAATAACAGTGGCTGTTCCTTCACTGGGTACAAAACAAGGCCGTAAGATACTCCTCTCCATGGCAATTTTGCTAAAGGATTACCTACTTTTCAACATACTGACTATTTGGTGGAGGTGAATAATACAGCAGATTTGAAAGGAATGGAGAAAAACCTCTCTAATTTGTCTTGAGAGATGAGAGATGAACTAGCACTGCTGCCCAACTTAATGAACCAGATTTGCTAGATTGTCAAGAAGCTGCTTGCTGCACTCTTCATGGTGTTAATGATCAGTAGCTCAGTTGCATATGTAAAGGGCTACCTGACACACATCAAATATGACAATGTGTATCGATCACAGCAGCTTATGACAACTCTGCAAAGTATAAGCAAGGATAACACGCTGCCTGATAGCTACAAGAAGAAATTGGTGAAGACATCAGGGGTGCGGATGAGTATACGAGAGCTGGAGCATTGTATCTGGGGATTGTTGAGCCTGCTATTCTATAAAGTAATGTGTGGGATGATGTTGGGCCTAGATCACCTTGTTCACTGGACACAACTGTTCCTCCTGGAATGGGCTTCTGATATTCCTGAGATACATGGTCATATCAAGATTCATTTGACAGTGAGTATGACTCTAACAATTTGTACATTTCAGACTATTTATTATCATTGATTACCACTCAGTAGAATTTTAACACTTACATACATAACTTAACTTGCTAAGCTGAACTAAAATATATGGGATGGATTCCATGTCTTTAAATGTGCCTGTAAGTATCATTTCCTTGATTCCTAGCTTCGCTTTTTGAGAGTGTAGGGAAAGCAAGCAAAGGCTAATATAATCAAACATGATTTGCCAAATTAATCATCTTTGTTCACTAAAACATCACTTTAAAATCACTTATTGATAACAACATATTTGCACATACAAAACAAGTAAGTTGTAAGTGGAATTATCATCAGTCTGAACAAATTTTCAATTTGTTGTCTTTGTTACATCGTAACGCTTATGAAGGTAATAATTTATTTACAACCACAAATTAGAGTTGGAACAGTATAGAAAATATATATAGAAAATATATAGCAGACTGCATGAAACAGAAATACGTAATGTTTTGTCTGTTTAACCTCACTTTTTTTTTTTTTTTAAATAAACATCAATTCATTTGCATTTACAGCATTTAATAGACACCCTTATCCAGAGCTACTTACAGAAGTGCTTTGTATTCTTCCTAGTAGACCAAACCTGATGTTTGGTGCAAAAAAAGTCTTTTTGCAAAAAGAAGCCTCATGTTAACCACATCCAGCATCAACTTCTCTGGGCTCTGAGGCAACTAAGTTGGACCATCACACGTTGGAAATATGTGTTGTGGTCAGATTAGTTTGTATTCCAGGTCTTTTTTTGTGAAAAAACAGATATACTCATGTACTTGTGTACAAAAGGAAGAGCAACAATACAAAGTGATAAATGCTTTACCCTCCCATCTTTTTTTGTAATGTGTTACATGCCTGAAATACAGGAATGTATGTTAATTACCAAATGACATGAATGTGACCAGACAAAATATGAAATATCTGAGATTTACACTGTCTGCAATGAAATGCAAGTAAAAGTAAATGTGACAAACATGGTTTTTATCCTCCCTGATTCATAACATCTTGCTGATTTGGATTGTGAATGTGTAGAACTACCTGTTTAAGGAATACCATATATAACATTTTACTGTCAGGTGTAAAAGAACAGGTTTATTAGATTAAGTGGACAGAAATAGAGTACTAAGGTTACTATAAGGTTACTATAAGTCATAATATGACCAGACATGTATTTGGGGTGTCAGGTGATTGGTAGGTAGGTGACAGACACATTTTGTTGCACCTTACTTGCTTTCATTTGATGTAAAGAAAAGTGTCTTACCCTGTACTACCAGTTAAGTATGACACAGCTTATGAGTATCGGTGCCCAATTAGGACATGCGTAAAAACAAAGGAACTGCAGGACTTTCTGATCATAAAGGTTTTAATCAGAAATGTGAAACACTTATTTTCATCTTTATCTTCTATTCAGTAGTTATTCTTTATCTTATTTGCAGAGTACCACCCAAGTCATTATTAATGCTCACCAATATAATCGAATAGTGAATAAACAGTATACTGTGCCAATGCTGCCCCAGGGATGTATTCATTCACTGTCTGCACCACATGTCTGTGCATCTTTCTACCGCAATCGTGAGGAGCACCGTATCCAGTTCCTTTGTTGGAAGATCATAGAGAAAAGATCAAGTGGGGAATGATGCCTAATTTATCAGTGAATTGTGTTATTAGTCTTCTGTTATCTAAAAGCAGCTAAAGCACATCACTTTGCATTTGATATGATGTAGCTTTTATGTCTTATTAATATATAGATAAGAAAGTAGAAATATGAGTATGTATGCAAAGTATGCTCCAGGGTTAACAAACCTACTGATTTTTTTGTCTTGAAATATTCTATTTGTTTAAAACATTATATATTGCTTTTACAATTCAGTTTAAACTTGCATTAAACATTGTTATTCTCATCAATAAAGCTGGTATTGTGTTAATGCTATGATTTCTGTTTTTAATGGAGCACTGTCATGCACAGAGCATTACAGCATTTAGCAGGCGCCCTTATCCAGAGCGACTTACAATTCATACAGTCTTACAATCCAAGCAATTGTGGGCCTTGCTCAGGGACCAAACTGTGGCAGAGGTGGGATTTGAACCCTGCACCTTCTGGTCTATAGTCTAGTACCGTAATCACTAGGCTACCACAGTCACTGTGTGTTTATTAAACAAAAACAACCAGTGTGCAACAGAATTACTAATGAGTATAAAAGGACAGAGACAATAAGTACACAAGCAAGCCAAACAACCAAACCAAACAAGCTTGCGATCTTGAGTCCAATCAACCTCAAATGTGTCAATCTCACTAATTTGCTATGTATTTATTATAGTTTAATTTAATCTTTCCTCTTTAAGTTTAGCCTGTGCATTTTGTACTTCAGTTTACAGTTATATTTAATCATTTCGTAGACACACTTATCCAGAGTGATACAGTTTTTACAGTACAAGCTATTGTTGATTAAAGGCTCACTAATCCAACAGTTGCAGATTGGCAAAGGTGGAATTTGAACATTGAACCTTTAGTCCAGTACCTTGAAGCAAAATTGCTGATCTCCCAAAGCCCATTCTGAATGCTTTGTTAAGCCAGGCATCTGTTTTACACACATATCTCTTGCCAGGGCTGTGAAAGGTTCTTTTGAACATTTAAGATTAAGGCTGTGCTCGCACAAGCCATTTTGTGTACAAGAGGTGCCTGGAGAATTGTTATGCTAATTTGTGATATAAAGGAAGAAAAGGTCACATGACTCAGTAACACAAACCTCAAATCTCAACATTAGAAGATATTTGCTTATATATGTAGGTGCAAGCACAAGCACTCAATATCACTCAGAACACTGCATTCTGGGAAATCCCAGACACAGTAATTCCCTTTAACAAGATGACCACATTAAGAGCACACTGACTTTGTATCACTTCCTATAGGTTACATTACAATGAACTCTAGCTGTTGAGACAAAACAGGCCTAGTGTGCATATACGCTAATTGAGTAGGCTAATGTAAACTTAATTTGGCTTATGTAAGGCTAATTTGCCAAATGTAAAGTCCTATGCAAAGGTTTTGACACCCCTGACCAAATATAATTGAAACTATGGTGGCTTGTAGGTAAGGGGTAACTGCTGGGAAATGCAGTTCCATCAGATCTGGGTTGAGTGCGCAACATCACATAGTGATTCCCTTGACAGGTACATGGGGGTGCAGTGGTTCGAGCGGTTGTTGCACAGCCCAGCTACAATCTAAATTGTGTTTGTATGTTCTCACTGTGAATGGTGTCACTAATATGTCCCAGTGTGAGTGGTTTCCTATGTGGTGCACATGCACGTGCCTTGTGATTTACAAATGGTCAATAATCTGTTTATGTTTAGCCCCGGGGTTCCGGTCTGATCATGTGTAAATTAAAACACCAACAAAGACCAATCCAATTGAGAATGCAGACAGTCAATTAGAATGTTTATTTTGCTCCTTCTATGGTGAAATGCATTAGAAAAAAAGGGATTCAAACTGAACATACCAGTACTTTAACCTAGTAGTAGGCATTGGTAGTAGGCATTTCTGATTGCTTGGATGAACTGAATGGCTTTAAACAAGCCCTTAAAAGGCTAATAGAGAAAAATATGTATGTAAATATGATGTATTTTTTACACATTCACCAGGCAAACTCAAGCCATTGCAAGACCTGACTCTGGAATTCTGCCTGATAGCAGCAATAATGATTCCATGAATTTCTTCATGCTCATCACAATATCCCTAATAGATGTGGAACTAGTGTAGATATATGTTTGATCAAAATTACTACAACCCCAAATCAGAAAAAGGTGGGAGAGAAAATGTATATAAAATGTATATGCACACATTTGTTGACCACTAGAGATTCTCTGCCCACCTTTGCTCAGCCTTGTGTAGAAAATGCTTTTGCTGATCAGAAAAAAACCTTAAATATTCTGGGTTCATACTGTCATCAATAATATTAGTTAAAGTACATGTAAGGAGCACTGATTTTTATATTTGCACTTTCCATATCATCCCAGGTTTTTATGATTTGGGGAGTGTATATGTTTTGTTGTGTATATAACACAAATATTTAGTGTAGTTAATATTTTACTCACAATTTGTTACTAAAAGGAAATTGGTTTAAAAATGTAAAAATGTAAAACAGCTGTATTTTCAACAATTTGGAGAGTTAAGATTTAAACTTTTAGAGCTGGGAGTTAAAATTGGAGAAATGAAACTGGCTATGACTATGAAAAGACTATGATATCAGATAAGTACACACTAAATATGTGTGCTTGCATTGCACCAGATTTGCATCAGATAGTCAACCAAGTATAGGACTTCCTGAATAAACATACAAGAGAAAAAGAGATGAGTATAATAATCATTTATTTTCTTTAATGTTCAAAGCATCTATGTAAGACAAAATAACTATAAGAACCTGCTCAAAGTCTTTCATATGTACAATGGGGGTCAAATATGTGAAACCATTGGCAAAAATGCTTCTGTTATTTTGCTCAAATTGAATTCACATGACAAATCATATGAAAAGTCCTTAAAAAAATAAATCCCATACTTTTCGTAATTAATTAGTATTTGGTATGCTACACCTTTTGCTGTAATGACTACATGCACTTGAGCTGGCATGGGCTGATGAGTCATGTTATCCCAGCACAATTACACAATATTCCAAAGAGCATGTTGTGATGTTGTTGAATGTGTGGCTTTCTCTGGTTTCAAATGCCAAATGAATGCTCATTCAAGCTTAGGTCAGAAGAAGTAAGTCCATGACAGTGATACTAATCTAGTTTGCTCTTCATGAAACCATTGCAAATCTTTAAGGTGTGTTTAGGGTCATTATTTGCTGAAGTATGAATCGTTTTTCACAAAGATACAAACAAGCATTTTCACTAATGGTATCAAATGTTTATAGACATATCTTTTGATAGATTACCATTGAATTCCCTTTAAGTGTATGACTCTATTTGTGTGGATGCCTTTGAACTGAATGGAAATTTATTTCCATTAATCTTTCATACATTGTAAATGACTATGATTGAAAATAATTATTTAATAGTTGTTCTGCTCCATTAGTTGACTTTCTAAGTTACCTTTATTACCACAATAGAAGAAACATTTGGGCATGTGTCCAGCACAGCTTACAAAGATATATGTTCATTCATAACACGATAAAATTACACATATAAAAGGGAAAAATAAAGTTTTAATTAATATAGGTACAGAAATTAATAGTACTACACATTAAAAAGTAAGATTATTGTATCTACTTTAACACTACATAAAACATAAATTTGTCCCCATTTTCCAGAAAATTCTTGAAGTCTGTGAGTCATTTAAAAATAGGCTAATTTAAATTCCATTCTAGTGCCATTAGCATTTAATTAGGATCCAGCGAACAACATGTATTTTATTTCTAGAGAACTAAACAGTGTTTGAATCAGAGAGTAATTAATTCTAAAACTACACTACTCACAAGTATTGAGGGGATACTTCAAAATGAATATCCCATAAATAAATATGCCCTAATTATTGTGAGCATGGTAAATTTAATTCCCATATCAAAAATGCAATGTACTGTTAAAACTCAATCCTCATCTTCTGCCACCTGTGATGAGGATTTCCCTCCATGCACTTTACCTCGGATAGCTGCCAACATCGTCTCTCACCCTTGAAATTCTTAAAATGTGACAAAATGTGCCGTGCCAGCAACGCAATTCTACCCAATTAAGTTGGCAAGTTTTCAACCGAAAGATCGGTGGGTGTCACTTTAATCCTGATGGAAGGGTCACCTTCCCTGCTCTCTCCTCAGCTGGCAGATCACCTTGCTGGTGGATTTTGACCCTGCTCACCCTGCTGATGCCTTGTTGTGAATTGTTATTGCCCCACTGACGTGTTAAGCTCAACCTCAATATTTTTGTACGTTTATATACATTGTAAATGTGATTATATGATCACAAGGGTGTTTAGTAATACACATTATGTTAGCATCGGGTATGAATGCCTTTGTCTAGTGTTTAGAGATCAGCAGTGATTTCCTCCAGTCCTTCCCATGGGAATGGGTTGGTGTTGTCTGGGACTGCTGTGTTCCGTCGCCCGGTCCAAAAATGCTCAAGGTCAGGTAAAGTTTGCCTGAGTGCATGGATTTGACCCTCTGATGCCCTGTGTGCCTTTTCCGTTCTGTAAAATTTATTCCAGCAGGTGAGCTGTATCAGACCTTCTCTGATCATCCCAAGCATGGTGAGCAGGATGGCAGGAGAGCATGCGCTGGCTAGGTAGGTGCACACCTGAGCAAGGATGAGTAGGGCCGCTGGTGGTTTGCAGATTTGGGTGTTGTGATGCCGCAGCCACACCCAGGTGGTCCACTCGGGCAGCAGGAGGAGTGCATTAACCCCAGTAACACTCAGTAGCGCCAAACTGCACTCTGTCCTGAGCTCTGCATTTACTTCTGGAACGTTTGGGATCTGGACCATTGCTCGCACGTGGCACACAACAGAAAAGATGAGCGGCACAGTGTATACAAGTAGAGGGAGGGTTTTACTATACATGCTCATGAGATCGGAGGAATGAGAAGGTACGTTGGTGATGCACAGGGTAAAGTTTCCCTCCACATGCAGCTTTGAAAAGACAACATCAGCCATTGGAAGTAGCAGTCCAAGGACCCATAAGGAGCCTGAGGTTAGCAGAATTTTTTTAAGCTTTAAGTTATTGCTCCGTGGATGGAGGTCAATATCAGGTCTCGTTTTACTCATGACTGCCAGAGTGAAACATTTTGTTGCCAAACAGCCATGCTGAATCCATTCTGTTGTCCGGCAGGCAATATGACCGAGGGTCCAAGTGCGCTTCTGGTAGGTGACTGCGCGCAAAGAGGTGCAAACTGCAAGTATTAGCAAATCTGTCACACTGAGATTGGTGAGCAATATGAGCATCTCAGAGGCCCTTTTATTAACCTTTATATTGTTCATCAGCACCACAAGGACAAGACAGTTCCCTCCTATTCCTGTCATGCAGATTGAGCAAAAAATTACAAACAAGATGATAGCAGTATCCTCACCCTTCAGATTCTGAATTCCTCCATCAAAACTCACAAAAGACGCGTTGCTCGCCTTAAGCTCCATGAGTTTGGAGAATGTGCGGTCACAGTTCTGTGCTGTCTCCTGTGATTTTTATTCGCAGTTGTGGGTTGACTTTGAAAACCTACAGGGGCCAGTAGTACCTCTGGACTAGTGATCTGCTCTCGAATCACAGGCTCTCATTTTTACACGTCACATGGACATCATGGCTGTAGGGCAAAATCCATTAATGCACACTGTAAGCTTTTGTGCTTTTTAAAGGATTACGTTCAAACTTTATTCCTATCAGTGTTATTCATGCTTTAGCTAACAGAATATAGATTTTATTTTAAATGTGATGATTGACTTATGTGCTGACTTTTTAGTATACTTGAGTGGGTATAAGTGGGTATAAATCCATCCATCCATTCATTAACTTCAACCACACGGGGTCACGGGCCAACCGGTGCCCACCCGGAAACTCTGGGTTCAAGGGCAGGAACAACACTAGACAAGGTGCCAATCCATCATAGGTTAGGCTGCTTCCCCCTGGGATTGAACCTTAGACCTTGTCACTGTGCTGCCTGGGTATAATTTTGGATTAGATTAACCGTACAGTCGCGGCCGACTCTCAGTCACTTGATGGATCATCGATCTCCACACATTTCTGTTTTTCATCGATGTGATTCATTAAGTATTTCAGCAGAATAGTGGAGTAGTTTGCCATTGCCACCCCTCTCCATTTATCTGCTGTTTCCAGTTACATGGCTGAGGTGTTTCCATACACAAGTCAAAGTCAATTTAGAGACACAAATTAAACTAACATGCATGTCTTTGGAATGTGGGATGAAACCGAAGTACCCGGAGTAAACCCACACAGACACGGTGTGGACATGCAGACTCCACACAGAAAGGACCCAAGCCGCTCCACCCTGGGTTTTGAACCCAGGACCTTCTTGTTGTGAGGCAGTGGTGCTGCCCGCCTGGGTATAAATCTTAACCTAAAATGCACTAACCTTGATAACTTTGCCAATTATATGTGTATAACAAGGTGTTTGGGATAGTTTTTAAATGTACATTTTATTTTGGGACAAATTAGTTGAAGAAAAACAAGTGAAGAAAAACAAGTGAAAGACCCATTTCCCTTGGGTGCCACTGATTTGCAGAAAACTACCTTTTAATTTGTTAGTCAATATCATACTGGTATAGTCCAGTTCCAGGATTATTTGGAAATTGAGAGGAGAGGAGTCTTAAGACATGAGTCAGGACAAGACAGGACTTTGGAATCCATGATTAATAGCTTTAGCTTTGCTAATAAGGCAAGGAGAAGCATGATCAAGTAGGAAACTAATATTTAATGCAACAGTTTTTATCTGGCTAAAATATTTCTTCAGTTATAGAACGTTACATGCATTTACTCATTAAACTTTTGTAGTTTTAGTGCTCTAGTTGGTTTTAAGTGGCACTTATGAGCATTGTTGTACATGCACTGTCTATTGGTCCCAACTGTTTCTATTTTTTTGTGCTTTGGTGTCAGACTTGTGCTTTGGCCGCGTAGAATTTGCCCTCTATGTTGAGAATCTGGAGTGCAATAAACCTATATTTGGAACATATCTCTGCCTTGGTAATTTGCTGCTGTCATTGAATAATACATTAAATTAACAAACAAGCAACTCATTTTATGAGCAGGATTCATTTTGAATTTTGAAGTTATGTTTCAGTGATAAATGTATGTCTCCTTTTTTGCTCTTTATTTCTCACCCTTGTTACCACTGTCTGTTTACAAAACAGCTGAAGTTTTGGAAAATGTCTTTTGTACCACATATATGTATAAATAAGATCATATTGAAATTGATTATTAAAAACATTTCCCTTACATATTCCAGTGCATGCTTCTATAATAATTGTAGGTGTGTTGTGTTATAGTCAAGGGTTTGATGCTCTGTTGTCAAAATGCATGTCGGCATTTTTCCAGGTCAACAAAGGAAGAGTAGAGTTTTTGCTTCGGGGTGCATGTCCAAATGGCATTCTGTACAATGTGACTGGCTATCTCTCTCTGTATATCATATTATGTAACTTCTTATTTTAAGAGCTTCACGCATCAGTGGAAACTCTTCTTCATGCTTTGAAGCAGAAGTAATAAAAAGTATGTGTGTCTGTGTGTGTGTGTGTGTGTGTGTGTGTGTGTGTGTGTGTGTGTGTGTGTGTGGGTGGGTGATAGTTAAGAGTTAATAATTTTATATTTTGTGATTAACAGTAAAAGACTGACTTGAACACATGACAAAAATATTATACTTTGTCATTTATTTATTGAGCAAAATAATAAGATTACATATCTGCAAGTGGCAAATTCATGTGAACTTTTAGGACTAGCAACTGATTTGATGCTGCAATTAGAATAGCTAATGTAGGTGTTTACTTTTGATGATATGACAATGTGAGTGGGAACAAAAGTAAGGGGATATTTCTTTAGTGAATGTTTCTTTTTTAAATTTCCCCTAATTTTGTGAGCAGTATATTTAAAGACCTTGGATTTATCTGAGCTGTGAAGGGCCTTTTACATACTGTATACAATTAATGTTCACAAGTCCACCATCAGGACAAAACTTAACAACAATGGATGGCAGGACAGTAAAAAAAAGCCACTGCTCTCCTTTAAGAATATTCACATGGCATATGTCAGAAAGCTATTGAGAAAATGCTTTGTGATGACATAAGAACAAAATGCAACTATTTACTTTAAATGAAAGCCCTTATATCTGGAGAAAAGAAATACCTTATACCATGTGTATAACATAGTTCATGGAATTACCATGGGTTTGGCCAGTTTTGCTCCATCTGTGTTAGGACAGCTTGCCATCGTTCATGGATCAGTAATATCTGAATTATACCAGCAAATTAGTTAGAACACCTGTATTTATATTGAATCTCAATAGAATTTGAGTCATACATCAATACAATGAACCCAGTTATATAGATTGTACAGAAATAGTTAACGGAGAATAATTACTTCAACTAATAAACGTTTTTAGAATACCCAAATCAAATGGGTGACTGGACTAAAAAGTGTCCAAATGTGTGGTTGCAGCTGTTACTGCACAATGAAGTCACACTGAAAGAAAATGTTTATTTACAGTACTTTTGCCACTTACATATGCAATATTGCATCAGTTTCATCAATAAATACTTCACCAAATATATTTTTTGCCCATTTGTTTAATGAAGGGTCGATATTTGAATATGATGAAGTTTGGTCATTTGGAACTAAGATGGTGGCATTTTGCGGCATTTGCCACAATTGATTTAACTATCCAACAGTGATTGTCGGACTATTTAGCTTGTGTGTGTGTGTGTGTGTGTGTGTGTGTGTGTGTGGTAGGTAAACAAGTTTGTCACAGTTCCAGTTGCTTGGGACGGTTAAATTTAATTATTGCCCTAACTGCAGATATGAACATTTTCAGGTGAGCAGCTTTTTAAAAATAGACATTTCATGGCATATGAAGGTCAACACCCTTTTCCTATTTTAATCATGTGTTCTCTTTGCCTTTTAGAAAAGCACTATATAAGTATAACTTATTATTATTATTATTATTATTATTATTATTATTATTATTATTATTATTTTCCATGTTGAACAATGCCTAACAAATAATAACAGTCTCACCTCCTATATACATTTCAATGAAATACGAAGACATGGGCATGAAAGTGACCAGACACTCTGATCAAAAATAAAATTTAAGTGTAAAAAAGCTCAATTACATTTTTGGGATACAAATAAGTATGGCCATTTAAAAAAATTTAAAAATCATTATTTTGTTATAAGGGACTTTTTATTCTCAGACTAAATTTACTTCAATTATGTAATTATGTGGACGTTGGATTTCCCTTACTCATATAGTCAGAGGTAGCAATGATTGTGGATATGACTTACACATTACTTTAAAACAGAAATGACAACCACGACAATGATGTTTAGATGATGAAAGATATTTAATATGAAGAATAAACCACTTATTGAAATACAACAGAGCCATAACCTTACCAAGTAACTGTTACCAACGATCCTCTGCAATGATTAGGCCTACTGGGCTTTTGTCACTGCAACGCTGACATTCCGTTTGAAGAGTGAGTTTCACATCCACAAGAGGGCAGCACAGTCTATTAAAAAAGTTCGCCTATCTGCTCTGCTATAGTTACGTTGTCAATTTGTACTGTCTTACTCTGAGCTATTTTACAAGTCAGTACAAGAAGATAAAGTCAGGTTATAATACATACAATTGCAATAGAATATACTGCAAAATCCACAAGCTACTATTTCAGGTGCAATTAAAATGCAACATATCAACGTAAAATACCACTAAATCATGAATATATGGCAATATAACTACTTTATATATACATTGCATATATAATTGCCTTGGTTTGTGTTACTGCCAGAACGTGTCAAAGTCATACATGCAGTTGTAAAGTCATACATACCCTTAGGTATCATACGTGGTTGTATGAAATGCTGTTGATCTGTTGGATGAAAACTTAGCACAAATATTTGAACGTTATTGAGAACAATACGGAAGATGAATTCTGGAAGAATGTAAAAACAAACAAATAAACAAACAAAAACCCTTCCCCAGTTCATTTCAGGAACTGTACATTTACAGCAGACACCCTTAAACAGAGAACACCTAAACTGGGGAGTACATGGTCACAATAGATACAGCTTAAACTTGTTAGATGTAATGTTTACTTAAAAAACAATAATATAATGTGTTCATGCTTTAACTATATTTTTCCTGCATGGTTGTGGTGGTACTGGTGTTTTATCCGAGCAGGGTACAGGTGTGAGCGTCCCCTAACGGGACAATAATCCATCACAGGTCTGAGCAGGGGTTGATCTCCCAACCATTCTCATCTCCCTCTGAAACAATCAGTCCTGTCTGCATGCGACACCCAGATTCGAACCTGGGTCTCTGTATTAGTGGGCTAGCTTACTGCGCCAACCAAGCACATAAACCTTACTAAGTATGTAGCTACTAAGTGTTTGGTGCTGTGGAGGTTAATGTTGTTTAAGTCTGAGGGTTTTGCCAAGGTTAAGGACATTTGTCGAGTTTGGAAAACTTTCACCATAAGATACTAACTCAGAAAATGGGATATTTTGGTTTGAAACTTGAAACTAATTCATTAGGTTACATGAAGGTTGGTATGAAGACATGGTGAAAGCGTTCTTTTCAAAGACCATTTTTTATCAATATTTTATAATTTTTATTTTGCTTTTATACGCATTTGGGCGCTGTTATCTAGCCCGTTATCTGGGCTGCTCTATAATGAAAAGCTCTTATCCTGCGGGGTCGCTGCACGGACTGTGATCTACAGGATGGAAAGCACTTGAGCGCATGCGCCGCACTGTCCAGGTAGACCGCAAAGGGACGCTATCAAGAGCGCAACTGGGGAGAGATGGAAATAAATAGAAGCCGCTGCCGATAACGCACACACAATTTCCTCATCTATTTAACATTCATTGAATTGAATAATCCAGTCTTTATTATCGTAAACGTTCTGCATATTTACCCCGAATATGCTAATTTATGTTTGCTTGAAGCGGTCCTTGTTATAATAATTTTCCATCAGCAAATCTTTTCCATCTCCTACTGGCTCGGCCAGGTTACAGGTCGTCTATACAGACACAAAGGAGGCCATGGCCAGTTAGAAAGATGGGGGAGAGCCCTTTGTCTTAAAGATAATGATTGTCTTTGAGGCTGTTATACACAATTCTTGCGTGATGCCCGCGGCCAAGACAGTTACATTTCAATCAGCGGCACTGAAAAGTCATTACGCTAATCTAGGTGCTGAAAGGCAGGCCGTCGTTACCCTCACTCAGCCTTTATAATTGCTTGTCACTTTGCATAGGAGCAGAGCCCGGCCTCTGGGCCAAACTGGCGTCTTATCTTTTTCGTTTAAGGAACAATAATGGACGACTTATTGATCAGATGATAGAAAATATTAACAAGTTAAATGTCATTTCCCTGTGGTCGGCTGTGTAAATCTCATTTTCTGATGCCTTCAGCCCCTCAGCCTTAACCAAAAGTTTTCAATCGTTCTCAGTTCAGATGTGGGTCGTATATAATAGTCAACACCCATATTTGTCTATGACTCTAAAACAACAAAGAGGACGGCTGACTGACTATTCATTTAAAGTCCTGACAGGTACACCGACCTTCACGTCCAGTAGGCAAAACCTGACCTCAAAACACCTGAACTCAAAACAGCCAAAAATACATGGGTGCACCTTTACACCCAAAAATGACCGACCTTTTTCTTAAAATATCAGTTGCTGTACATTTGGTGTACATTATGCTCAGATAACTTTTTGACAATTTTATCTAATTTCTGCTTAGATTATTATAAACGGACACAGTGCAGGACTGCCAAACTCTGATTTTCCTCCAATCAATGAATAGGAAAATAGGCTACTACATGCAAATATTTCTTACAGTTACCTAAAACAATACTGGACCATTTGGAAAAATGTTGTGTTGTTCCTCCAGACGTAGGGCTTAGTGGCTTGTATGGTGCTGGGCCTGATAGCAAATATTGGTTAAATGAGTCGTTCACTTGTGAGATCGGTTGTTTCTCCTAAATCAGTCACTACTGTGTCTATCTCCATACTGTCGACGGATTACGCTCTGTTAAATTGGAAGTAACACAGGGATTTTAACGACACGTTTGGCATGCAAAGAGCGCTTCGGGTCACCACGACGTACTTGTTTGAACACCAATCAATCTACAATCAAGGGCGAAGGGCGAGGAAGTGGCGAGCACACCGTGCAGCCAGATTATAGCGAGAAGCTCTGAATCCAGACACCCTAGTCCTTCTTCATAAACCATGCTTTACAATCCGACTGATTAATGCGCACAGACTCTCGCCTTTGACTCTGTCTGTGGCTCTTGGGTATAGACAATGATGATCTTCACACTAAACAAATGATAGCAGTCTGCACTAGCAGACGCTCTTCGATTAGCCGTGACATATGAACCTTTTCCTTGTCTCTGGTGCATGGTCAAAGTCATAAACGCAATACTGTAACATTCAGAGCATTTTAAAAGAAGTGAAAAATCTGTGGCATCACTAACACAATGCCTAAATTGGGCTATTCACAAACACAAAGCAACATGAAAACTAGCATGCAATGTAGTAAGGAAAAAGAAGCCCCTTCTGCTAATGTCCTAGAGTCTTTTTTTCTTACTGAGACCAAGACTGAACTTTTTGAACTGAGCTTCAAGAAATATGTTTAGCAAAAATCTAACATAACACCACCTAAATGCACCATTTCTAAACGATGGCGGATCAATATGTTGGGTGGGATGTTTTTCCATCAGTATGGACTGGGCATGGTTTAAATGGAAAATGGATGCTCACAAGCACTCCCAAATGCTTGAGGAAATGCTGCAGCCCACAGCTCGACAACTGGTGATGGAGTTGGTTTACATTTCAGCAAGACAAATACCTTAAACACACTTCCAAAAGGATAGGAAGGTGATGGTCTTTGCGCGGTCAAGTTAAAACCCTTAAAATATTTGATTGGAAGACAAAAGTGATTTTGGAATGCTGAAATGTCTGATTTTATATTGTAACACACTCTAAAGAAAATACACATTAAAGTTGAATCATTTAAATCTGTTGAGTAACTCAGGTTTTTTTTCATCATCTTGTAGACATGTGTTTGTGGAGTTGCTTTTGAGTTAAGCTTTACATACTTAGCCTAGACACAAAAGCCAATCAAATGAGACTAATTTTCCCACTCAGAAATAAATGAAGCTGACCATGACAAATTAAAATTGGGACATTCATTTAGTTTATCACTTTATTTAGTTATTTTTCAATCTAATTACGATTGCTCTGGGGCGTGAGCCAGGTGATGAATGCAGTGGAATCAATCACTTGGTCTCAAATTAACTATTAACATTTTGAAAGGGAAGAAAAAAAACAGATTAACTGCATGAAATAACGGTCACCCACATGACAGTAAACATCAGTCTGTATATTTCAGACCATCATACCATCATGACCTCATAGCAAACAGGGATCACTTGTAAAGTGACTGCATACAAAAATATTAACACGTTCATATAATTCAAACAGATTGTATAGTTTCTCTATAATAACAACAACAACAATAATAAGATTAATAAAGAAGAAGACTAAGAAGAAGGGCAGCATGGTGGCTTGGTGGGTAGCGTAGCTACCTCACAGCAAGAAGGTCCCTAGTGCAATCTCAGGATGGGGTAATCTGAGTTCTTGTCCCTGCGTGGGTTTGCTCCAGGTACTCTTGTTTCCTCCCACAGTCCAAAGACATGCATGCTAGGTTAACTGGTGACTCTGGAGTGGCCCTTAGTGTGTGACTGTGCGCATGACTGTGTGTGTTTTCCCGACGATGTATTGGCACCCCATCTGGGGTTGTTCTTGCCCTTGTTCCCAGAGTTGTCAGGTGGGCACCGGCTGGCCTGTGAACCGATGTGGATTAAGCAGAAGATCATGGATGGATGGATAATAATAACAATAATATATTGTTAAGAAGATGATGACAATGATATTATTATTATACTTAAAATGACTGCTTAGTTGTTGAAAATAACGTTATCTGTAGAAATGAATCTTAATTGAAATCCCTATATCATAAGTATAACCCGTTATAATTTACAGGGCACAAGACTTAAGTTATCATTATTAAGCAGGATTCATTCTTTCTGTCAGGGTGCAGGTTCCTTGACCTGGCAATGACCACATCAATAACCCCCGGAATACTACTAAAGAAGGAAATAGTCTATGAGTGTGTGTGCATGTGCATGTTAAGGCGCACTAGTGCAAGTGCTTTGTTTGCAATATTATCCGTATTTATGCACACACATAGATGTTCAGAAAGGACAAGTGTTAGTGCTTATAGCACAAACCAGAGACAGATTGGCCACCCATGTCCATGACCACAGACCCTGTGATCTCTGAACTCTGACCTACCACCTTCCCAGTAGGATATCTGCTATATCCTAGCCAATCATTATGGACTTCAAGATCAAGCCCAAGAGTCTCTCTGTTCTATCTAAGCTGTTAGGTAAACAGTGCTAGATTTACTGGCAGATTGGCCCATTATCATTCTAACACTGGAACCTCATTTAAGCCCCATCCTTTCTGTAGGCAAAGTGGAACATAAACACTAAAACAAATGTAAACTGTATTTTTATTGTGTTATTCATGAATTCATTATGTGATTGTAAATGTGCAAGATTTTAATGAGACATCTGTCTGCAGTGTAGACCGTATCATAGAGAACAAAAGTGGGCAGGACTGAATAGCAACTAAATAAAGACTGAACATGCTGGTTTACGGAGTCTAAAGCCACTTTCCTCAGTCTGTGCCATTTGACACAGCTCATGAAATTAAACATTAAACATGGCTGTCGCAATTTAGCTGTCACAAGGAAAATAAATCATTTTGTTCTACAATACCACCCTTTCCAGATAAGTAGGTGACTGAAGGAGCAGCAAATAAGCATGACAATTTCAAATTTGTCATATTTACTGTAGTCTAATTAGACGGGTATATTAAATCAAAAACATTTTTGTGTCTGAGCCTTCTTCTGTTCAAAAAGTGTTTTTATTTACATTTACAATTACATTAAGCACTGATCATATTTAATAGTGACTTGCTGATGTGTTTATATTTTTTCAAACAGACGTTTCCACAAAGAAATACCACGTTACTGACAGCATGCATGACATAACATCATATAAGCTTAAACAAAAATCATACATTTACTAAGTGAAAATAGCCAACTTTTAAAAATGATAATTATGTTAGTTTCACATTAAAGGAAAGAATAAAAGCAAGCTGTTATATTTAACAATCTATTAACTGGACCTTAAGACTGGCCTCTTTACCTCTGTTTATGTCTCAATAACCTTTCTCATGGGACTGAGCCCTTGTCAAAGTGTAGGTCAAATATTTATAAATAGTGATCTCTGTTTATATAGTATTTTTCACTGCCACAGGTTCATAATATAAAGCAGCTAAAGCATATAATCATTTAAACTTCACAGACAAACAGCAGCAGAATGGGCTCTATTGGACACCTCAGAGTTAGTGCCACAGGTTACCACCTCTCTAGCCTGACAGTTTGTCACTTTATACCCACCTAAAGCAAATAACCAAACACTTTGCCTACATTAATGAGGAACTTAAATGACTGTCAAAGAGCCCTGACACTCCATCAAACACATTTGATGGAGTACCTTGTAACATCAACTGTAAGACAGATCTTACTGTTCAGCATCAGTGTTCATCATCTCACAGTAATGTTAATGTTGACGTGGAAAACCAGAGTGAAGGATGAGGGGATGGACGATGACAATGATGATGTAATTTTGGGGTGTGCACAAATATTTATCTATATTGTGTCTCATGCTCTGTTCTAAGTAGGGACCACAGAACAAGCTTGATCTTGATTATTGGAACAGCATAAGATGAATTCTAATAGCTACAATGCACTCATATTTATCAAGGCTATTCTATAAATTGTGTCTTGTTGAACTTATGTCTGCTGATCCAACCTGAGCACAGGACCTGATTTATTTGGTTTAAGAAATATATTGGTTTAAAAAATCTCAGGACCACATAATCACTGTACTAAAGTTTAATAAAAATGTACAATATATATAATTTTTCATAAAATATGTAACCTTTGTCATATCTAACTTTAAACTGATAGCTTCTTTGTCACTGATAAGTAGCATTAGAGGGTTCAGATTTTCGTTTATTTTGAGTTTAAAGCAGAAAGTGGGGGTTAGCAGAAGGGGGTCTATTTTATCAGATGATTGACATGAAAGGTTGCTAGGCCACAACTTGTTCCCACAAATGGCTTCCGTAGGCAGTTTAGCAGATAATTAAATCTAAATCAAGTTAAAGTGTTCAAAGAGAAGTGCACAGGTCCGAGCTCGTAAAATGACACCACTGATAATCCCTGAAACAGAGACGGCCTGCATGTGCTCAGCTGTGTCAAACAAGTGTGTGTGTGTGTGCATGTGTGTGTGCTGGACAAAACAGCCGCTCCTCTCACCAGACGACAATTACAGCTATTGCTGGTCTGTCAATATGGTTATTGGATGATAAATACATAAGAAATAAGTATCCATATACAAGTTACTAGTAGTAGTAACTTGTAGGGTAGTAAGGGTAGTTCATCTGAGACTAATTACAGCGCCCACCATAATTATTGGCACTCTTAGTTAAAATGTGTTAAAAGCAAAATTTTTAATCTGAATTCTCAATCTGAAAAAATTTAGAAAAAAGCAACCTTCAACTCAAGTGAATAAAAAATTAAGAAAAACTCCTGACTAAGAAATCATTATTTTCCATAAAATAATTATTTCTTAGTCTGATTAAGGTTTACATAAATTTATTTGAACCATTTATATCATTTTTACTGTAATTTATAAAGTGGATCAAAGTATCTAGGAACCTTTAATTAGTAATTCATCACTTCCTGTTTCCCTGGGGTATAAATATGGAATTACACAGAGGCCTATTTCTCTTACTCACTCTTAAACATGGGAAAGACAAGGGAACACACTATTCAAGTAAGGCAGATGTGTGTCAACCTTCATAAATCAGGCAATGGCTACAAGAAAATAGTCACTCACCTGCAGATGCCCTTATCTACAGTAAGAACAATCATCAAAAAGTTCAAAGCATCTGGAACTGTGAAAAACAAGCCTGGAAGAGGACACCAGTGTATCCACACACAGTGACAATGACGTTACGAGAAATAAAAGGTTCTCCAAAGCTCATTGTAAGAGAATTAAAGCAAATGGTAGCATCTTGGGGTTACAAGGTCTCCCAAACAATCATCATGCACTATCTACATGCCAACAAGCTGTTTGGGAGGCATGCAAGGAGAAAGCCTTTTCTGAATTAGTGTAAATAGTGTCATAAGTGTAAACGGTTGGAGTTTGCTAAGCGGAACTAGGAAAAACACCTCATGCCTACTGGTAAGTGTGGGGGAGGATCCGGGATGCTGTTTCTCCTCCAAAAGATCTGGGAACTTTGTAAGGATACATGGGATCATGAACTTATTGAAATATCAGGACATTTTGAATCAGAATCTGGTGGCCTCTGCCCGAAAGCTGAAGATGGGTCATCACTGGGTCTTTCAGCAAGATAATGACTCTAAACATGTGGCCAAATCTACTCAAAAATGGTTCAGAAGGCACAAAATCAAGCTTCTCTCATGGCATTCTCAGTCCCCAAACCTAAACTCAATAGAAAACCTGTGGGGTGAGCTGAAGAGAAGAGTGGATAAGAGAGGATAGGAGAAGACCCAGGACTCTCTAAATCACTGGATGGGGTTAGAGGGGTTGTGCCAAGTGGAATGGTTGAAGATCCCTCGTTCTGTATTCTCCCATATTGTGAAGAGTTATAGGAGAATATTAAGCGCTGTCCTGCTGGCAAAAGAAGGTTGTACAAAGTACTAACACCGAGGGTGCCAATAATTATGGCACACATGATTTCATTCAAAATATTTATTTCTTACTGTGTGATTTTTTCCCACCAAATAAAGGCACTTGAATTAATGCTTAGATTTTCTCTCTTTTTTTGCATAGTTGTCCTATATTACAAAGCGGATTCCAAAAATTTGGGACGCTAAACAAATTGTGAATAAAAACTGAATGCAATGATGTGGAGATGGCAAATGTCAATATTTTATTCGTAATAGAACA
>JAUZST010062901.1:0-22931 GCA_034779995.1 Parotocinclus haroldoi | reverse complement strand
GTTATTGTGAGTGTGTGTGCGGTATATGTGTTATTGTGAGTGTGTGTGCGGTATATGTGTTATTGTGAGTGTGTGTGCGGTATATGTGTTATTGTGAGTGTGTGTGTGGTATATGTGTTATTGTGAGTGTTAGTGTGTGTGTGTGTTTAGTGCAGATGGTGTTGGTGGATGAAGGACTTCACCTTTCCACAGGTACAGATGTGTCTGTCTCTATCTTTTGATCTCTCTGTATCTGTTTTGTTTGTAGCTCTGTTTGATCTCTGTTATATTTCTATGGTATAGAGACTTATTTAGTGCTTATAGGTTTAATCCTTATACTCCGCCGCCGCTACAAACACACTCGGTATGGAGGCTGTGATTGTAAAATCCCTCCTCACACCCTGGAAGAAGATCAGCCGATGTGTGACAGCACCAGAACCCAGATTCTGCACCCATCACAGCACAGGCCAGCTGCTTAGAGCATCGGGACCGAGAGGGCGTGACCCTGCTGAGCTACAACGGTACCAGGCTGAGCTGGAACGGCAGAGGTGTGTGTCAGTGTGTGTTTGTTATGAGGTGTGTGTCGCTCTACTTAATTCTCTGCCAGACCTGGGGAGCAACGGATCCCCTCAGACCAACTCGAACTCACCTTGCTGGAGGCGAGATACGAATCCGAAAAGTAGGACGCTGGGCTTGTGGTGCTATACAGCCCTTCCGGGTGTGTATTTAAATAATGCGGTGTGTGTGTGTGTAGGAAGCAATGTGAAGCGAGGAACACTCAGAAGAATGCAGAGAGAGCAGAGATGAGAGCTCACTTCAGGAGAAAATACAACCTTCCGACGGTCAGAATCTCTATAAACAGACATCTTTAATTCCCTGTATGGTTCAGGAACCTTTTGAGGAACCGTCCAATCTGTACCCATACAGATAACCTGTAATGATCTTACTGTATCCGTTGCTAAAACATTCTCAGGGTGGCCTAAGACTTTTGCACTGTGCTGTATATATTCTAATATATAATACCATTCTATATTATAGATATGTATCTGTAAATAATTCAGAGTCACACTGAGCGTATTGGTTCTGAAAGGTGGAACGGTTCTGGTGTTAGGGTACCGTATGTTTGGTTCTATCAGCTTAGTTTTGAACTCTGGTTTGGTTTTCCCTCTTGTGTCTTTTACCCAGAATGCAGAGGACTCCAGACACCTGAGAGCTGCAAGGGGGAAGGTGGAGCTCCCCCATAACCGAATGGTAAGGTCCGAGAGCCCAATGAAGAAGCGGTCCGGGTCGGGACTGCTGAGAGTGAGTCAGAACCAGAACATCAGCACGGGACTTTATACACAAAAGACAAGAGCCAACGGAACAGCAGCGTGTAGGATCATGTGACATCACAGCCCTGTGACATGAGTCAGTCATGTGACATGAATGAGACGAATAGAGTCGACTCCTAGTTCTGAGTGAATCAAATCACTGAATCGACTCTTGTTTGATTCCTTTCTATGCGCAGGTGAATCAGTAGAAACTGTAAAGGTTCAAATAAAGCAGGTGGACCGTTTTTGTTCTTCTGTCCCTCTGTGGGTGGGGCTCAGCTCAGGTCCAAACCACATTGTGGGCGGGGCTATTTTAATTAGCCTGTTTGTGCTGTATGAACGGATCCAAATCTAAACCTAGATTTTTGACCCAGACAGCCCAAAAAACATAACTGGGGTTTGAATACACAATCTGTGCTTTGGTAGGTTCTCTCGATACCCAAATGTATCTACACAAGCACTGAAAAAGTGAGTTTCATGTAATAGGTCCTCTTGAATATCATGTATAGCTGTGTTAGTTCCCTCCCACATTCCAAAGTCATGAATTAGGTTAATTGGTCTCCCAGCTTTCCTAAAAAGTTTCCCCAACGTTCCTCTAGTGGTCCTCTAAGTCTCTTCAAAAGGTTCATAAAGATTACCTCTGGTTCTCCTAATGTTCCCTTAGAGTTCCCCCAGTTTTCCTCTACAGTTCCCCTGAGTTTCTAATCTTCCCCCTAAAGTTCCCCTAAGACATTCCTGAGGCTTTTTTAATGTTCCACTAGTCTTCCCTTATTGTCCCCTATAAAGTTCCCCTGGGGTTCTGTTAGTGTTATCCTACGGTAGCACAAAGGTTCCTCTGAGTTTCTCCTAAAATCCTTCTCAGTTAGAAATTATCTGATTTATAAAAGGACACTCGAGGTCATGTGTTATCATCAATAATGACTTTTAATAAACAAAAATCAGTTCCACAAATGATTTGTTGCTGTGAAACGGTAATTATTTCCTAACGTGCTCTACAAAAGATTTGTAGAATATTACATTCAAAGCTGGGCGATAAAAGGTAACTAATGACTGATCTCCATCGCTGTATATGTTAGTGTAGTGTGAGTGTGTGTGTGTTATTTGTTAATCAGCTTATATTTAGATTTAAATAAGACACTGCAGCTATGACGAGTGACATGAGAACAGAACCGTGTGTGTGTGTGAGAGATATTGTGAGCTGTTGTTGTTCTCTTGAACGTTGACCTCCTGCTGTAATAAATCTGCATTGTGTCCACTCAG
Source organism: Parotocinclus haroldoi (assembly GCA_034779995.1). Taxonomy (NCBI): domain Eukaryota; kingdom Metazoa; phylum Chordata; class Actinopteri; order Siluriformes; family Loricariidae; genus Parotocinclus; species Parotocinclus haroldoi. Next base: position 20,382 of record JAUZST010062901.1, on the reverse strand, counting down.
TGTGTGTGTGTGTGTGTGTCAGGTACAGAGGGAGGAGGTGGACAGAGTTAAGGATGGACAGACTGTAGAGAGACTGAGTAGAGACAGTAAGAGTCATAGAGACAGAGATAGACCCAGCATGATCCCCTCACCTATACGCTGGGTGCCAGTCAGCAGGGCTCTGAGGGCCCCGAGGCCCAGAAACAGAGAGATGAGCACAGGGACAGTGCAGAGGAACGGAAGGACCGAGGGACACAGTGAATCAGTCAGGTGCTTCCAGGAGATTCCTCACACGGGACGTAACGGCTGGATCAACCTGCTGCACTTCTGGAAAAACGGAACCTTCAGCCACCTGCACAAGCATATGGAGCAGAACTTCAACTCACTGGGACCCATATACAGGTAACACAGAACACCTAGACTAAACACTAACAGACTAAATACTAAACATTCAGCTCACTCTGACCCATATACAGGTAACACCAAACACCCAGACTAAACACTAGCAGACTAAACATTCAAATCACTCTGACCCATATTCGTAGCATTTACTCAGACTAAACACCACTGCTAACCTAACATCAAACACTTTTAACACACAGCGATTAGACATTTCCATTGATGTCATTTTTGAGACGTGCTTATCCAGAGCGACTTACAATTCATACACTCTTACAATCCAAGCAGCTGCTAACAACTAACATACTCAGTATTCATACCTACAACACACTTAACACTAAAACTAACACTTACTAACAAACACATAGAACATTTACACTAAACACTAACAGCTAATTTACTCAACACTCAAAACAACTGAACACTAAACATCACATTCCGCACTTAAAAGTAACACAACACTCTGAGTACTCATACTACAAACACTCAGTCAGAATGCTAAATACTAACCACTTACACATACTAACACTTAAAACACACTATAAATACTTACAACTCACACTAAACAGTAAATAACATAGTCACACTTTTAGCACACACTACACACTGAGGGACCGGTGTTGAATACATGGACGGTCCGGACCGTTTCCCAAAGCTTTCCGGTACTGGTAAGGGGAGATGGATTTAGGATTAAGGGATGATAGAGGTCAGAAGGCACAATGTAAATATTGAATGATTTCCTCTCACCGCCCTCCCTGTGTGTGTGTGTGTGTGTGTGTGTGTGTGTGTGTGTGTGTGTGTGTGTGTGTGTGTGTATCAGACAGTACCTGGGCTCCCAGTGCACCGTTAACATCGTCTATCCAGTGGATGTTGCTGAACTCTTTCGTTCTGAGGGTTCGAATCCTCGTCGTATGACACTGCAGCCATGGGACGCCCACCGAGAAACACGCAAACACAGCAAAGGAGTCTTCCTCAAGTCAGTGTGTGTGTGTGTGTGTGTGTGTGTGTGTTTGTAGGAATGGGGCAGGGTGGGGATCAGACAGTCTCTTGTTGAATCAGGATGTCATGCTGAGTTATAATGAGGATTGTGTGTGTGTGTGTGTGTGTGTGTGTGCAGGAACGGAGCTGATTGGAGGTCAGACCGCCTCCTCCTGAATCAGGAGGTTATGCTGAGCTCGGCGGTCCGGCGGTTCTTGCCGTTGCTGGATGAGGTTGCCAGAGATTTCAGTCAGTTACTGCAGCACAAAGTCCAAACAGAGGGGCAGGCCCAGCACCACACACACACCCTGACCTTCGACCCCAGCCCGTACCTCTTCCGATTTGCTCTGGAAGGTCAGTGTTAGTGGTGGTCATGGGATTATTTATATCTATTTATCTGTGAGCAGATTTATAGCTATCTGATTGCACAGCTCTAGCTAAACAGCCAGGGTAACAGTGGCAAGGAAAAACCATAAACCTTAGAAAGGTTTATTGTAATCAGCATACAATACAATGGTAAATATAATCCATAGTAATATATTTTTTAAAATCTGTAATAAAATAATACATAATACATATAATTCTAAATATTATAAACAATGTAATATAATATAATAATGAAAGTATAAAAAACAATATGTTATATAATAAAAAACAGATACTGAATATAATAAAATATAATATCAAATAATATTAAACATAAACTGTAATAAAATATATCATTAAAAACATTAAGGAAAATATAATAATGAACATAATAACAATAATATAATAATAATAAATATAATACACTATAATACTAAATATAAGATAATACAAGCATAAATATAATAGACTGCATGTTTAAATATAATGGATTATAATATAAAACAATAAATTTGTTAATTAATGTTCACATTTTTTGAAGATTTTCTTTTCTCTTTCCTTCTTTCTCTTTAGCGAGTTGTCACGTCCTGTACGGAGAGCGTATCGGTTTGTTCTCCACCAGGCCCTCTCAGGAGTCCGAACGCTTCATTTATGCAGTGGAGCGAATGCTTAACACAACCCCGCCCCTTCTGTACATGCCCCGCCCCTTGCTCCGCCTTAATGGCCCCCTGTGGATGCAGCACGCTACAGCGTGGGATCACATCTTTACTCACGGTTCGATTTAGACTCCATACTCATTCATCAGTAACTAAACACACCTGTATCCACAGCTCTCAGTCTGTGTGTGTGTGTGTGTGTGTGTGTGTGTGTGTGTGTGTAGCTGAAGCCAGGATCCAGAGGGTGTACGAGCGGCTGAGGGCTCAGAGGGCCGGTGTTGGGGTGGAGGCAGAGAGATCGGAGTTCCATGGGGTGCTGGGGCAGCTGATGGAGAGAGGACAGCTCCCCCTAGAGCTGATCAGAGCCAACATCACCGAGCTGATGGCTGGTGGAGTCGATACGGTCAGTAACACACACACACACAGTACTATTTTAGCCAAAACCCTAACACTCCAACCACCCAACAGACGGCGGTCCCTCTGCAGTTTGCTCTCTTCGAGTTGGCACGTAACCCTGGTGTTCAGGGGCAGGTACGTGATCAGGTTCAGTCCTCATGGGCCAAGTCCAACGGAGATCCTCATAAAGCCCTGTCGGGGGCGCCGCTGCTCAAGGGAACCATCAAGGAGACGCTCAGGTACGAACTAGAATGAACCAACAGCGTTATTACTCCAGTAAACACAAACCTGTTTTACATTTGGTTATTTGTGTGTGTGTGTGTGTGTGTGTGTGTGTGTGTGTGTGTGTGTAGGCTGTATCCTGTAGGTATAACAGTACAGAGATACCCAATCAGGGACATTATACTCCAAAACTACCACATACCAGCAGAAGTGAGAAGCAAACACACACTACACTATATATATATATATATATACTTATTACTATAAATAAAGAGTAAACATGCATTCTGGGTATTTAATCTGACGGTGGTGCTCTTCAGACTTTAGTGCAGGTGTGCCTCTACCCTTTGGGGCGGAGTCAGGACGTCTTCCCGGACCCTCTGATCTTTGACCCGGGCCGCTGGATCAGAGACGAGATAAGAGAGGGGCAGAGCAGAGCAAACATCAGCATGGAGGTGGATCCGGGGGCCGGGTTTCGCTCTCTGGCGTTTGGGTTCGGGGCACGGCAGTGTGTGGGGCGGAGAATCGCCGAAAACGAGATGCAGCTCCTCCTACTGCATGTGAGTGAGGGACAGCGCAGGGGGCACAGTGCTGTTAGTGCTTAGAACTAACAGTGTGTGTGTGTGTGTGTGTGTGTGTGTGTGTGTGTGTGTTACAGATCCTAAGGAATTTCCAGTTGAGCGTTTCATCCACAGAGGAACTGAACACCAAATACACACTCATTCTGCAACCAGAGACTCCGCCCACAATTACCTTCACTACCCTCTAATCAAAAAATTACTGACATTTTTATTGATTTGTGTTTTAATCAGTCAGATAACCAACCCGACATTCAACGTATTGATGCATTCACTAATCCATTAACCAATCACAAACAGTATCAATCACTAATTAACCAATCACAATCAGTTTTAATAACAACAGCCTCACTGATCTATCGAATCAGATTCTGTAGGTGACTGGTCAAATGTGTAACCCTACAACCTACTATACTCCCTACAACCTGCTATACTCTTTTTTGCCATGCTTTACTCACTACAACCTAATATACTCCATACAACTTACTATACTCTTTATGCCATGCTTTACTCTCTATAACCTACTATATTATCTGCAACTTACTATACTCTTTATGCAATTTTTACTTTCAACAACCTACTATGCTCCCTACAACCCACTGTATTTTCTGCAACCTACTATACTAGATACAACTTACCATACTCTTTATGCCATGCTTTACTCCTTACAACCTAATATATTCCATACTACATACTATACTCCTTATACCATGCTTTAGTCTCTGCAACTTATTATACTCCCTACAACTTACTATACTCCCTATAAGATATTATACTCTCTGCAACACTTTCCTTGAGAATACTTTACTCTGTACTGTACTCCATACAGCTCACTATATTCCCCATTGTACTCTTTACCTATCTTTTCCCTACAGCCCACAATACTTTATGCTCCATAGTCTGCAGTTCTCTGTACTTTACTCCCTACTGTATTCAGTAAATAACTCCTATGTAATGTTTTAACAGCAGTGGGGCGGGATTACTTATGTAAACATACTTTTTAAAAGTTTTATAACACCAGTATTATTGTCATTTGTGTGTATGTTTGTGTGTGTATATGTGTGTGTGTTTGTGTGTGTGTGTGTGTGTGTGTGTGTGTGTGTGTGTGTGTGTGTTTATGTGTCTGTATGTCTGTGTGTGTGTGTGTGTGTGTGTGTGTGTGTCTGCTCCCCACAGTTATCTCACTGTGTGTTCTATATATCTATTGTTACTAACTTTAAACAATAAGAATTTAGTTTAATTGTGATTGATGATTATTGTTTATAAATCAATAAATTCTTCTTGGTTTTAGTTATGATCAAAAGGTTTGATACATATCATCATTCATGTTATCTGTAACACACACACACACACACACACACACACAGAGTAAAACAATAAATCAATGAAAATATTTCTAAATCAGAATTGAGTTTTTATACAGATTTGTAGATCTGTGTAATTATACTAATAGTAATTTTATTAATATTGTAGTTTATGAATCAGGTAAATCCCTAATATATTATTATGCGATGCAGGAGGAAAGAGGGTGTGTCCTATTTAAATTGTCATGTTCTATACTCCAGCCTACCTCCTAAGTGACCCGGACACACACACACACACACACACACACACACACACACACACTTGGGCTGTACTCTCGATAGACTGTGGTTCCTGATCTGATCTTCTCCGGTGAGAAGCTTTGATCTTTAGATCTGAATCTTTAATCTTTTTGCTGTTTGATCTTCAGTGTGTACAGTTAGTTTTGTTTCTGTTTAGGATCTGAGTCGGATTATAATTCTGATAAAGAGCTCAATGGGAATATGTAAAGAAATAAAGTGTAAGAATAAGATTTAAATATAAGAATGTTTATACGGAATAAAGTAACGTTAGAGATGGTCATGTACGGTATATGTGTGTGTGTGTGTAACCATAGGTTGTGTCGATGTTTATCTTTTATTACAAAGGTTTATTTGATCAGTGGATGATCATTTACAGAAACACACACACACACACACACACAGTACAGAGGTGTTTACTGATGATTATATATGGGTATCCTAAATCACACACACGCTGTAGTGTACTAGTGAGACTCTAAACGGCATTACAGGGCATAAGGGGAGTAAAGTTAAGTAAGTGCAGTGCTATAGCCCAGTGTTTAAGGCTCTGGATTAAAGGGACTAAAGGTAGATCTGAATAAATGCACCTGTTATAAAACTAAACGGAATTGTTGCTCCTGATGGGATTAAACACATTAAGTACTTAGGGACTGTGGTAGCCTAACGGTTAAAGTACAGGACTAAGATCTGTCTCTGTCTCTCAGTAACGATGGAGCAGCAGCAGGTTGGCGATTCGTTCCTGGAACATCTGTGCTTATTGGATATTGATCAGGAACCAATCATAGCTCGGAACACTGGCATCATCTGCACCATCGGTCAGTATCCGTCTCACACACACACACACACACACACACACCTTTACCACCCTTGCTGTCTAAAAGCAGAGCTTGAGCATGTTCTTCGCGGAGTGTGTTCATAAAGTGTTCAGAATGGAGATTACCCATAATGCACTGTGTGTAACAGGTCCTGCGTCTCGTGCTGTGCCTAAGCTGCAGCAGATGGTGAAAGCTGGAATGAACATCGCTCGTCTGAACTTTTCCCACGGATCCCATCAGGTCAGGAAATACACTCCAGAAGTCTTTAGTCCAATCAGAGGTGCTGAAAGCTCCCCCTGCTGTCGTCCCTCCCTCAGATTGGATCTTGTTAAAAATCATATGTAATATAATCTTAGTAGTATTTATTCTCCCAATATGACACTCATTTAATGTGTTAATAAACATCCAGTCCTGCATTTCACACCTGCAACACGTTCAATAATATATATATATATAGGGTTTAACCCTTGGTTAAAGGTCATTTATACTTCTGGGATGGAGCATTAATGCAGAAAAGTACACCAAGATTTTAAAGCAGCATAACCTGCCTTTACCAGGGACGACCCTGCATTTTATACCAAAACAAAACCACATGCTGCTCCCATTATAAATGAAGAAGAGGGTACGGGTACAGGGCTGGACCCTCTGCAGTCCTGACCTGTCCCGTATAGAGAACGGGTCCTGAAGTGCTTTTTTACATAGTAATTTCCATTTTCTTTACTGTCCTGTTTTCTGATTTGGGTTTATAATTTCTACTGTAATAATTAATTTGTTTTAGTATTGCATGAGCTCATAAAATAAGGACACAGCCTTGGCGGCACTGGCAGGTGATGACCTGATGTAATCATGATTAACAATCGGGGGAATTGTTTTTACATCAGGACACGTCCCTTACGCATTTTTACAGCGTTGTTTCTGTGGAATTACACATTTCTCACAAACATAAAGCCCATAATATGAAACCCATAACCCTGCGGCTCTGCTGTAAGGTCACGGGGATTTACTGACTTGTTTACAGTTCAATAAAATGTCATATTTAGGTTAGTTTCTACACGGAGCTGTGTCAGGTCACGTCGTCTGGTCAGGAACGTCCGGATTATGGCACACAAATATGTGCATGTATGCAAAGTCTCAAACACAAGACTGATTCTCACAGTGTTTTACGATAATGTGGGGTAATAGGCAGTCACTGATTGGATCCAGCTTTATTTCTCTTTATAGATGTTCAGGAACGCATGAATGGTTTTATTTAGATAATGAGGAAACGAGATGATCAAATATCGAATTAATATAGATCCTGTAACCTGGAGACTAAACATCAACAAGCAACGGGGTTGTGTTATTGTGTTATATATGTTTGTGTGTGTGTGTGTGTGTGTGTGTGTGTGTGTGTGTGTGTGCGCTGCACGTTTGGGTTTCTTAAAGAGGAAGGGTTCGGCTATAAATACACTCTGGTCTTGAGCTGTCATCGGAAAATTTTCCGACCACAGAGCAGGAAACTACAAAGCGCATTAAAGAAACAGATCTTGAATTATATTAGCATAAACACACACACACAGACACAGACACACAGACACACACACACAAGTATTTGCGTTCTGTCTTTCATCACATTTTTAGATCTGTAGTAGTGGAGCTGTAAAAATAGCAACACGCTCCAATAAATAAACACAAACAAACAAACACACACACACATAGCCAGCCAGATATATATATATACTCACAACACTAATAGATTAATTTCCTTTCTGAAAATCAATGCTGTTAAAAACAGTGGCCTGCAGGATCCATTCATTCATTCAGTAACGCTAATCGACGCTAACGTAGCGCTAGCATGATTTTGCGCTAGTTTAGCGGATTTTTTTTAGCGAGGTGTAAACCCATTTCTGCTCCATTCCTTCGCTTTAATCGCTTATAAAATCTTTTATGCTTAAAAAAAAACTCAAACACCTCGATGTCACGTGCAAATAACAAAATAGCGCGATTAGCACAGTGCTTAGTAAGCTAGCCCTGCTAGTGGGTTTGCTGATTAGGCTACAGTTTGTGGTTTTGTTGACTATCTAAATGGAAAGTAGCACAGTGTCTGCAAGAACAAACACGTTTATGACACATTTCTGCACCTCAGTGCTGTGTTTCTGCTTTATTTGCAGTGTCTTGACGCCTAGCGTTTATTTAATCTTTCAGAAATACTTGCTTTACTCTAAATGCTAAAATGCCGGAATATAAGATTTAGGTTTGGTTTCTTAACCACTTTAAATCATACTAGTTTCAAGTTGGTGTATGCTGGTTATTACTGGTCTGGCGATGATTTGACTGGTGAACTTAAATGGTTTTGAAGGGAAAGTGTTGAAGAGTTCGAAAGACACCATATGTTAGTATTATATGTTTTTAGCACATTATAGCTCAAGGTGATTAATTTAGGACTTCTGAAGATAATTCCAGAAGAGGCTAGTTGTATTTGGATTAGACAGTTCTGCACTGACATCACTGGTCACTGGTACTCATTCGGCACCAGTACAACCCAGTATTGTTCTGAATTCATGCAGCACAATATTCCAGCACTTTAATGGACTGGAGTCCCATCCAGGGACCAGTAAAAACCAGGATAAAACCTCAAACAACCATAATATTATGGTTCCATAATAATAATAGGTGCTTTCAGATAGGTGAGGCGCTGGATAACCAGCATGTTATTTTCCATAATTATATATGATGTCATAGTTCTTATTTCCTCTATATTAACAAGACCTATTTTTTAAAGATCATGGTCACCGTAATGCCCCACAGTTCCTCCTAACAAGTCTGTGTGTAGTTCTACAAAAAAAAACAAAAAACCCAAAAAACAAAAACCAGTGGTGGACCACAGTAGTGGAACAGCGCCCTCTTGAGGCTGTAGTCCAATCTTGCACCGGGGACTGTTAGTTTAGATGAACCTCCACTAGCAACAAATCAACAAAATGTTCCGACATCTTACAAAACATTAGTGGATCATGTTTTATTTAAGTACAGAAAAGAGTCATGTTGTATTTATTTACATAAATACCAGCCAATGATAATTACATGTTTACGACATCAAAGCGTGGCCTGACGTTAAGAGAATTAATAGTTTTATTATGAAATTATTGTGTGTGTGTGTGTGTGTGTGTGTGTGTGTGTATATATATATATATATATATATATATATAGTAGTGGTAGGGATTCGAGCAGTTTTATGATGAAATCTGAATGCAGTTATGATGTTTGAAAAATTTTCTTCTTTACAGCAGACAGAATGAAAGTATATCGTGAGAATGAACGCTTATTTTAAGAGTAAATAACATGATTTAATGATATTAGCGTGTGTGTGTCTGCTTCGCAGTGAAAAAATAGGGTTGAAGTTATAAAAATATTTTTAAAAACTAGGAAAATTGAACAGAATTTAAGATGCAAATGTATATATTAAGCAAAATAATCTGCCAGTTGGCTAAGCTAAGTTTACTTAGTAAGAGGTCATAAAATAAGCATTTAATAACACTAATTACACTAATAATAGTTCTTAAATCAATTGAAAAGCCCAGGTTGTATATTTTAAATTAAGACAGAAGAATCAGATTAACATGACTGGTTACTTTTCTGTTCTTATTTAAGGTAATATTTTGAGGTGAGGATGATGAGTGTCAGTGAAAAAAGCAGCATAATAATCGTACACGTTCTGTGCCTAAACCAAAACTCAGAAACACCAGAAATCAGAGAAAAAAATATTTATTGCCTTGATATGAAATGATTTCAATGTTCCATGTAAAGAAGGCTTTAAAAAAATTAAGATTGGTTTGGGATATGAAACTTTCCGGTCGCCCACGACAGCTTAGAAATCCATGAAACCACCGTAAAACCAAATTACACACCGTTTAAATACTAAAAATAACAGCAACAACAAATCACATATGAATAAGTCACCATCTCACATGGGTGATTCCTTCTTTAAAATAAGGAAATGAAAAAACACGGGTTACCTTTTACTGTTTGATTTTATTAGAAGCTCTTTTTGAATGAGACTGTAAATTGTAAAAGGTTTAATATTTTAATGTCAACATAGTAACGAAGCTTCAAACCGTCGCTTTCTTACTCAAAGCAAACCTCACACTCTTATCACCTGTTTATGATAAAACATGATGATCCTACACACTGTAGCTCACATCTAAAATAGTCATGTTTGTTCATGGATCCAGGTCAAAATTAAAGGTTTAAAGTCCGGCCTCAATGAACTGTAACTCAACTTGCAAAATAAAAGTCACCCAGGCTTATTTTTTCCCTTGGTGAACTGAATCCAGTGCAAGTGGAAAAAGTGCCCCGGATTCTATTGACTGTTGCAAACATCGCTTTAATTGAAACTGAGTGTAAGATGTAAGATATGTAACATTGTCCGGCTGAGCTGTGACTGCTCCTGGAAATGAACAGTATATTTGCATCAGGACGGGTTATCCTGCTACAGGGGATCAGCAGGATCATGTGATCTGTTACAGCCGTTAGCATGATTTTTCTACTGGATGCCTTTGTGAACAGTGAAGGCTGAAAGAAGTAGTGAGATCTCATGGTGATCTTCAGGGGCTTTTACCTTGCCACTGTTATCTTATCTTATCTTATCTTATCTCTCTCTTTATGTAGGTGGTACCACGGGCATCTCCCTGGTCCCGAAGCCGAGAAGTTGCTTCGTGAGCGTAACGAGGTTGGAACGTTCCTGGTACGAGAGTCTCTGTCCAACCCGGGGAGCTATGTCCTGTCCTCACTCACTGACCAAAAGGACAGTAAAGGAGCCCGAGTCTCACACATCAAGATCCTCTGCACGGTGTGTGTGTGTGTGTGTGGATTAGCTCTGTTGTGTTAGTGCAGCTCCCGATCTCTTAATTCTGTATGAATTGAGTCGATTGTGCTAAACGCTAAAGCCTCTCTGTCACGCCTTAAGGATTTAAAACTAAAACTCAAAAGCATCCTGTGTGCCCGGGGGTAACAGGGAGGGTCACCCTGAATCTGCTGATCACCACGTATGACCAAAGCTTTCAGAAACAAAAAAATACATTGACGTAGTTCAATGAACTAGAATATAATTATACCACCGTTAGTCTCCCAACCTCGTAATCTGATTGGCTGAAAGGCATTCTAGCAGTGCCAGGACACGTCACCATAGCAACGACAACAGCCATAACAAAGCGGCAACGTTCATTAAACACCACCCACGGCTAAGTCCAGACCTTAACCCCGCCCAAGCTGCTCAGGATCTGCAAATCAGGCCGAATAGAATAAATTAAAGGTGGTTCATCGATATGTTCGTGTTTATTTTCCGTATAATAAAGAGTTATTAGTACGAATTCTGTTCCGCGCCCGTTAGGACTGAAGTTCAGAGTCTGATGTTGATGTTTTAGCAGAGGGGGAACCACAGAGGGGAACCGTTTTACCTCCGACAGTGCTGATCAGCAAAACGTTTTATTTCTGTCCCCTTTATTCGATCCCCAGGTTAAAGCGAGTGCTGTTTGTCGTGTTTTTTTTTTGTAGAATAAGGGTTACACAGTCGGGGGGAAGGAGACGTTTGAAACACTGCTCGATTTGGTGGAACATTACAAACGGCATGAAATCGAGGAACTCTCAGGAACCAAGGTTTACCTCAAACAGGTAAGAGACAATACAGAAACAGGGCAAATTCAGACGGCCGTTGTAGCCTCGGCTTCCTGTTCTTAGCTGACTGGAGCTGAGGAGCTCCCCGTTGTAGCCCACTTGCCTCAAGGTTGGACGAGGTGTATTTTTTGAGATGCTCTTCTGCTTGTAACGAGTGGCTGTCACCTTTCTGTCCGCTCGACCCAGTCTGCATTCTTAACGCAAGGCCTTTGCACCCAGAGAGCTACCCTCTTTTGTCGGACCATTCTCTGTAAACCCCAGAGATGGCGCTGTTTGTGAAAATCCCAGTAGATCAGCAGTTTCTGAAATACTTACACCATCAGTGATGCCATGCTTAAAGTCACTTAAATCACCTTTCTTCCCCATTTTGATGCTCATTTTGAACGTCACTGGAACTTCATGCCTAAATGTACTGTGCTGCTGCAAGGTGATTGGCCATTCCACCACCCTGACCCTAGAAGGGGGTATGACATGATTTGGGGCGTCGCCCGGGATGCCTTGTTTTATGTTTTAAGGTTGATTGCTTTGGTCGGTTACAGTGGTGGTATAATTTTGGCAGTGCCAGTCCTTCCTTCATTTGTTTTTGTGCTTTTGTCTTTTCTTTGATTTGAGGTTTTCTTAAATGGGGATTGTGTCGTTGTAAGGGTGCGGTTTTAGTACCTACAATTTGGACTCTCACTTAAGCTGGCCTTAAGACTGAGAGGCTAGTTGTGTTTGGATTAGACAGTTTTGGACTGACGTTGGTCAGGTAGACCCTTAAACTGTTCCGTGATTTCAGTGACCAACCTACAGTTTCCCAGACATTACTTTATATTCCAGTGGGACCTCTGGGGTTTTACGGTCTGTGTGGTCCGAGATTTTGACAGATTTTTGGGTTTGGCACAAACACAAAGTTCCCCTTGCAGAAAAAAAACACTTCTCCACTTTGAGTCATGGTGCTGAATCTGATCTACTTTAGGGCTGTTTTTGTCCAAAGCTCTGGACAACTTGTTTAGAACGTCAGGTGTTTCATTCAGGAAGTTTAAACTGGACTGGCTCTTCCAACAGGACAGTGATACAATCCAAAACCTTACCTAAACCTTATATGAAACCTAATAGATGTTCATAACAGGAAAGTCCAGAGGTTTGAACTTGGAATCTGGAGGATTTGGAGTGGGACTGTGGTAGCCTAGCGGTTAAGGTACTGGACTCTAGACCAGTAGGGTTCAAATCCCACCTCTGCCAAGCTGCCACAGTTGGGTCCTTGAGCAAGACATTTAACCCACTATTGCTCTGTAAGACTTTATTAATTGTAAGTCGCTCTGGATAAGGGTGTCTGCTAAATGCTGGAAATGGAAATGGAAATGTTCTGTATGGAGGAAAGGTCTCAGATCAGTTGTCCAGTCCAGCTGACTGTGCTCTTATTTTATTTTATTGTGCTTTAATTAAAAGACAGTACTTATTGATCAAGATTTTAAAAATTGCTTGATTGGCATGACTTTCACTTTCTCTTTCTCTAGCCATACTTCTCCACCAGGGTGAACGCGGCTGAGATTGAACGCAGGGTGAAGCAGCTCGACCAAATGGCTGAGAAACAGAATGTCGAAGGAGATAAAAAAATCAAAGCTGGATTCTGGGAGGAGTTTGATGTTAGTGTGGTCTGGTTGGGGGGCATGGATATGCTTATTGGTTGGCGTGTACATGTTCTAATTGGGGGCGTGTCTCTGAGTTCAGGCTCTGCAAAAGATGGAGTCGAAGGTAAAGAATAACAGGAACGAAGGAATGAGACCCGAGAACAAGAGCAAGAACCGATACAAGAACATCCTGCCATGTAAGCCCAGTCCACGTTTTCATTAAACCCTTATTACTTCTGACTGATCTCGTTAATGTTTTCAATAATTATTGCTCTGCTCCAGTCGATGAAACCCGGGTGATCCTGCAGCATGGAGATCCGAACGTGGTGGGGTCTGATTACATCAACGCCAACTATGTGAAGGTCATCATTTATTATTTCTGTATTTATTAGTTAATTAGGCAATGAATGAGTTATTAATTACTGAAGTTCTGCTGCTCTGTAGAACAAGATGTGTGAGATCGGCCCTCAGAAGGTCTACATCGCCTGTCAGGGTTGCCTCGCCGCAACTGTCAACGATTTCTGGCAGATGGTCTGGCAGGAGGAGTCGCGAGTCATAGTCATGACGACTAGGGAGGTGGAGAAAGGGCGGGTCAGTACTGGAACTGGATCCAATAGAACAGGAACTTTAGTACTGGGATTTACGAATAGGTATACTATTGGAAAAGCTGGCTTTTATGGGGTAATTGGTAGCTTTTTACCTAAACTGGAATCTATACTATACTAGAACTAGTACTTTTAGTACCAATGTTGGTCATTCAGGTACAGAAACTGGAGCTTATAGAACTAAAGCTGGAAACCAAGGTACTAGAACTGAAGGCTTTGGTATGGGAACTGAAACCTTTAGCGCTAAAACTTTTATGAGGCTGAAACGTGTACTTCTAGTACAAAAAGTGTTTGCTCGAAACCTTATGACTTTTGTATTTATAGCTTTAAAACTAGTACTGACAACTCTAGAACTACAACTAGTAGCTTTAGACAATGAACTGGAACCTTCTGTACCTAGTATATGGCACTACTAATTGCTAGATTTAGTACTGGAATCTGATCTATTAGAAATAGAACGTTAGTACTGGAACTTTAACCAAGTTCCATAACTATAGGCTTTATTATAAGAACTGATAGTTTTGGTACTGTAAGATTACCCTTTATTTCTAAACCTGAACTGAACTCTGAACCTGTTGCACCTTGAATATAGTATTGGAATTAATTTGGTACTTTAGTTTCATAACTGATAGATTTAGTTTTGGAATTGTTTACCTTTATATTGGATCTGTTTCTGTACTGGAACTAGAACAATTCAGACAATCACCAGAACCTTTAAGACTGGAACTAGTACTTTTTGTACTGATACTGTTACTGGCTTAGGTGGAACATTTAAAACTAGGTACCAGAACTAACGGCTTTAGTATGAGAACTGGAACCGTTGGTACTGTAACTGAAATGCATGGTGTGTGTGTGTGTGTGTGTGTGTGTCTGTCTGTCTGTGTGTGTGTGTGTATAGAATAAATGTGTTCCATACTGGCCAGGGCCTGGAAGTTCTCAGGAGTTTGGAAATTATGTGGTGAGGTCGGTGTCTGAAAGAGAGGCCAGTGATTATAAAGTCAGAATCCTGGAGATGGCACCGCTGGATGGGGTACAAACAGACACTCACACCTACACACACACACCTACACACACATACACACACAAACACACATGAAATAAAGACAAAATAAGGCCTTGATAATTTACCTCAGTAACTCATTATAAAGACTGAATCCTGAATCATTTACCTCAGTAACTCATTATAAGGACTGAATCCTGAATCATTTACCTCAGTAACTCATTATAAAGACTGAATCCTGAATCATTTACCTCAGTAACTCATTATAAAGACTGAATCCTGAATCATTTACCTCAGTAACTCATTATAAAGACTGAATCCTGAATCATTTACCTCAGTAACTCATTATAAAGACTGAATCCTGAATCATTTACCCCAGTAACTCATTATAAAGACTGAATCCTGAATCATTTACCTCAGTAACTCATTATAAAGACTGAATTCTTTACCATTTACCTCAGTAACTCATTATAAAGACGAAATCTTGAATCATTTACCTCAGTAACTCATTATAAAGACTGAATTCTTTCCCATTTACCTTAGTGACTTGTTTGGCCTTTATAAAAGGCCATGACGTTAAATGATTTAGCACCTGGTCATGAAATGAGTCATGGCACACATGGCATAAGGCAAATGATTCAGAATCGTTTGAAGCCTTTACCCTTTGATCTGGCGGGATCTGGAGTGCTGTCCATCTCTGCTCCTTCTCCTTTGATCTCTTTAGGTGATGATGACGACAAGCTCTCCTCTTTCTCTCTCTCCAGTTCTCCCTCGGTGTCTCTCGTCCCCTCTGTTTTCTCTGCTGAGGGTGATATATCGTCTCCCTCCGTCTCCTCTAGCGCACCCTTTTGCTGCAGACTCACAGGGGTCTCACCATCATCAGGTATCTCTATCACCTCGTCCTCCTGAGTCCCGGCAATCTTCCTCTCTCTCTCTCCATCTCCCTCTGTCTCTCTCTCTGATTGGTCCTCTGTACAGGAAGTGGAGGTAGAGTTAAATATGCAGGTACCAGCAGACGGCGCTGCTCACTCTCACTCACCCTGCTCTGAGCATACCTGGTGCAGGTGTGTTAGGCTGTGTATCTCCTGGTGTTCCAGTAGAGGGAGTTTTTGGATCCTCTCCCATGGCGACGGCCGCTGCTCTCTTCTTCTCTTCTAGCTCCTTCATCCACGGCATGGACCACTGGCCGTTAACATGCTCAAACTCCTGCACCTGCATGAGGATCAGCCAATCACAGCTCAGTAACTATGCCCAGCAACCAATCAAAGCTCAGTAACCATGCTCAGCAACCAATCACAGCTCAGCAACCAACCACAGCTAAGCAACCACACCCAACAACCAATCACAGCTCAGCAACCAATCACAGCTCAGCAACCAACCACAGCTAAGCAACCACACCCAGCAACCAATCACAGCTCAGCAACCACCAAATCTGCACCTGTAACAGACTCACCTTCTTCCGGATGAGCGACATGACACCGATGCGTGTGAGGACGTGTTGTCGTGACAACCCCTCTCGAGGAACTCCATCAGCGAAGGTCTCTGCTCCGTCAGCACCGGGTTCACACAGGTGTCTCATAAACAGAGAGACGTACGCTCTGAGAGAGAGAGAGAGAGAGAGAGAGAGAGAGACAGCGTGAGTGTGTGAGTATAACACACACACACACACACACACACACACACACACACACACACACTCTTTTAAAGACCTGAACTCTTTTTCGGATTTGCCCCGCAGGTCCCGGACGAGCCACTGTGTGGTGAAGGCGTCCTGTGGAGGCATCCCATAACGCATCACTGCATTCAGGAACGCCTTCCTCTGTCTGGTGTTAAAACCCAACACCTACACACACACACACACACACACACACACACACACACACACACACACACACACACAGACACACAGAAAAACTAATAATCATGATAACATCAATCATAATACAACATTAATAAAAATTATAGTAATAATCATAATGATACCATAAAATAATAACATCGTCGTAACAATAATAATACAATAAAATAATGACAGTAATGCTACTACTAATTAAAATCAAAACAATAAATAATAATAGAAATAGTAATTTAATAAATAATCATAATAATAAGAAAAATTAAAAGCCAAAGAATAATAATTAAAAAGATAATAGTAATAGTAACAATAATACCAATAATAATGCTAATAATAATATTAATAATTAAAATAAATAATAATAAGAAGAAAATACAATAAAATAATAATAGTATTAGTAATAATAATAATACAATAAAATAATAATAGTAATTGTAATAATTGTAATAAATAATAATCGCAATAATAATAATAATAATGCTGATATAATAAGGATAATATGAATTATTGTAATTAATTTATATAATAATAATACTACTAACAGCATATGTAATAATAACAATGCACTAAAGAAACCTAATAATATTAGTATTAATAATAATATACTAAATAAAAACAATAGTAAAAATAATAATGCCCAAAATAATAGCCATATAATAAATAATAATAGCAACTAAATTTAAACCTTAGAAAATAAATAATTATAATAATAATACAATTGAAAAGAATAATAAAAATAAATAATCTTATCATAAGTCATAAAAAATGAACAATTATAAAAACATAAATAATAATAATAATAATCATCATCATATTTTGACAATAACATATAACGACCACCAATAAAAATAATTCTAACAATAATAATACAAAATAATCCTAAAAATAATAACATAATTACTGCTATTACTATTTTTATAAGAAAGTTAAAAACTATAAAAACGATAAAAGTTCAATAACGTTCATAATGTAAATAATTACAAAAAATCATAACTACACTGTAAAAATAAAAAAAATATATAGAATCATGATAATAACAGATATATAGAATAAAAATAATAATAATAAATCAATCAATAAATAATAATAATAATAATGACAACAATAATAGTAACCTCGATGTTCCCTCCCACTCTGGCCAGTAGGGGGGGCAGTGGCTTGTCTTTATCATTCCTCAGACCCTTTCGAGATGGCCTGCGAGCGTTTACTGTATGACACAGACAGCGAGAGATAAACAGAGAGTGTGTGTGTGTGTGTGTGTGTGTGTGTGTGTGTGTGTGTGTGTAATAATACAATAAATAATGAAATCGTTTTAGATTTAAACCTTCGGAGCGCTCGTCAAAGTCCTCGTCTCCCTCCTCTGAGGCCACAGAGTAATCTGATTGGTTATCAGACTGGTCGTCGTGCCAATCTGATCAAAGAAAAAGAAAAAGAGGAGTGTTATATTGGATAACAGAGGGTGTGTAGGGTGTGCAGGGTCCGGACCCTACCCCGTTCCTCCTGGGAGCAGTCGTTGTAGTTGACGGGTTTTCGGGGTCGCTTGCCCTTCCCTAAATGACTGGCTAGGACCTCCTGCTGCTGCTCGTAGTGATGGCGCAGTAACTTCTCCCAGTAGTCCGGGTCCACGCTCTCCTCCTGCTTAATGATCTCCCTCTGCACCTCCTCCTCCTCCCCACACACACACACACGCACACACACACACACGCACACCGTGGCGATGTCGTAATTACCTTTAATTACTACCTTTACCTTTAACGACTCTTCTGTGAGATGTGATAAAGTGAAGTCAGCGTTCCCTGCAGTTATGACATCATCACCTCCCACCACTCCTCGTACCTCGTCCTCCTCGTCCTTGACCACGTACTGAGCCACCTTAAATGAGCTCAGGTACTCGTTCATGCTCTGCAGCTCCGTATCGTCTGTGGCGTCCTGGTTCCGGTCCAGCAGCTTATCGATGGCTTTATCATCATAATGAATCACACTGCTGTCCTCCTCCTTACTCTCACCTGCACACAGGTAACACACACAGGTAACACACACAGGTAACACACAGGTAACACACACAGGTAACACACACAGGTAACACACACAGGTAACACACACAGGTAACACACACAGGTAACGACCAGCTCGTATAAACATCAGATCAACAGTCAAATCAACAGAGGTTTTATTATTCAGACCCAAGACTGCTAAAGACAGGCTGCTAAACGTAGTAATATCCTGTCTTTTATAGATGCTGAAAAACTAGTTCCTGCATTTATAATCACCGCTTCAGCATCACTCTACTGGTTCCCATCATCAGTAACCAGTCCCACCATGACCAGTAGCTCTGTTGATCATTCAGTTATCAGGAGAAGGTGTCTCTCCAAGGACTCAAATATCCTAAATGGACTCGGATAAAATATTTGTGTATATACATATCTTTTTTTTACATTATTCTGCTAATCTGTTTTATTTAATTAGTTTTAGCATTAATAAAAAGTTAATAATTACAATTGTTACAAAAAAAAAGGATTGGGCATTGGTCTTGGTCCTCCAGAGCTTTCTTGCTTACAGTGTTTAGAGAGTTTTTTTATTGACACTGTTGCCCTAGGTGTGCTCAATTTGGGATTGGTCCTAGAACGTAAACCACCCAAACTCAGGTAACAAACACCTCACCACCCAAACTCAGGTAACAAACACCTCACCACCCAAACTCAGGTAACACAGGTAACAAACATCTCATCACCCAAACTCAGGTAACTCAGGTAACAAACACCTCATCACCCAAACTCAGGTAACAAACACCTCACCACCCAAACACAGGTAACAAACACCTCATCACCCAAACTCAGGTAACTCAGGTAACAAACACCTCATCACCCAAACTCAGGTAACAAACACCTTAAAACCCAAACACAGGTAGCACAGGTAACAAACACCTCACCTTCCCTAGTAATGTGTTCACTCGTTCACCTGCTCAGTTGACAATTAGCTGATCAAACACCTCACCTGTTCGGCTATCCTTTTTAATGGACTCACCTTTTCAATAACCTATCCTTCTCACTGACCTCTTAACTCACCTGTCCATTGAATCACACTGGACTTCCATCCTTCCATCCTTCCATGTCTGATTAGACAGGTGCGTAGTGAGACTGTAAGTAAGCTCCGCCCCCTGTCGTATTGACTCTGTTCCAGTTGTGATGTATGATAAGCAGTGCAGGGGGTTAGGGTTGGGGTTAGTGGGTGTACGTGTCGGTTCCCTTACCCTCTGTGGCCTCGTCCTTGAACAGTGCCTCGGTACCGAACTTTAGGATATCGTCCAGTTCCTGTTTAGACATGGAACCTGCTTTAGAACCCAGACCGGGTCGAACCACCAGGTGGGTCAGCATCATCTTCTTCTTAGCCACCTGCACAGGTAAAGATGAACACACACACAGTGCTCCGTCAGGTCTGTGTGTGTGTGTGTGTGTGTGTGTGTGTGTGTGTGTGTGTGTAAGAGAGACAGATACACAGACCTGAGTGATCCTCTCCTCGACCGAAGCTTTGGTGACAAAGCGGTAGATCATGACCTTTCGGTTCTGACCGATACGATGAGCTCTGCTGAATGCCTACACACACACACACACACACACACACACACACACACACACACACACACACACACACACACACACACACACAC
>JAUZST010062890.1:0-22932 GCA_034779995.1 Parotocinclus haroldoi | reverse complement strand
TGGGAAGCATTAGAAAAAAGATTTCAAACTACTGTCAGAACTAGCTTAGTTTCAAAGCCATTTCAATGTCTTTTTCAGTGTCAAGATATGCTATCAGACTGGCTTTTTCCATCCCATAGAGTAGTATCCTTTTTCTTTCATTTTTCATAAATCACAATGAACAACACCCCCCTTGATGTTTCTGGTTTTGTTCATGTGGACTGTGAACACATACAGTCAAAAATGGATCTGATTTTTCTCCACTACCAAGCATTGCACAATCATTTAAAATTTATGTGGATTTTGTTCTGGAGACTAACTGAAAAGAAGCTACAAGGAGTTGCATATAGTTGTGTAATGACACACTCTGCTCACTATTCGACTGGATTCACAATTTCATTTTCTTCAAACAACGCAAAACAATGCACATTTTCATGAATAAGTTTTTAAACAAATAACTTTAGTCACCTGCATTAAAAATAAATTGCTCAAAAAAGACTGCATATGTATTTCAAGTTGTATTTTAATATTGCTTAATTGTAGTTTCACCATATATTAAATAAAGTAAAAACATTATTATTATTTTTTAAAGATTAATCTGTGTGCTTTAATTATGTCTAAAATGTAAACAAAAAGAATCTTTAGTATGCTGCACTTAAAAGCAATTAGAATGGGTTCTAAATGTATACGGGAACACAATATATGATTTACATTGTCAGTGTCTATGATGCACATCTTGGCATCTTTGTATCAAGATACATCATGTCACAATACATTGTAACACCCATAGATGTACATTAACTGTGTGCAATTCGATTAATTTATAGGCATAACAGGGGTACTTGTGTGGTAAGAGGTAGTTCAGAAGTTCAGAACCTGGGTTGGGTCTACAAGTTGTATTTTAAACTGTTTCCAGTTAATTCTCAGACAGGCTCTGTATTTGCCCACAAACCTGACAAGTCAATGCAAAACATGATGCTGTGCTTTATAGGCACAACACAATATTAACATGGTGTTGCCTACTTAAATGAAGCCCCAAATTTGTATTCCCCATTGCAGCATTGAGGAAATATTTGCTTCAGACTCACTGCTGACCATTTTTGTAAAGGTCTCTTGGTGAAAGAACATACAGAGCTTACAAGTGATGCAACAGAAAAGTGTTGCCCTATTTCCTGGTGATCAGGTCTCTCTGACTATTTAATCATCCTTGTGTAGGAGGCATTCCAGTCGGTCTATAAATCAAACCGACACGTGTCAAGTGATATCACAAGCATCTTTTAGCTCTCATATGTATGGAGGGGTGGATGTGTTTAAAGATACTCAGCTAATATGTTGGAATAGGAAATGACTCAACTAAGAGGAATGTGGTTAAAAAAAAGAACTCAACTAAAACCAGCATTATAATCGAAACGATTATTGTCCACAAATGTGAGAAACCACTAATCTGATCAAACTGTACTCCATTATCACTGAGTGTGTGCCAAGGTAGGACTCACCAAAGACACTGAAACTTAGCACACAAGTAGACGTGGCCCATTCCAGGTTGCGTACTGCCTCTGCACTTGTAATATGCTTCCCAGTGGAGGCCTCCCCTATTAAACAAGATGAAGGTCATTAAGATATGAAAATCAGAATCAAATTACAATTACATGGCTATGCTAAGATAGATTATGCTAGACACTGCCAACCTAAAAAGTAGGTCTGCTTACATACGAATTTGAAGAAAGACTTTAGATTTATTGAATTTAATCACATTAATCATTTCATCTTGAAGTAAGGATTTCTGCTACAGATTTAGCCAAATCCCCTACCAGGTCATTTAATTCTGGCTTTGTTATCAGATAACCAGGGACAATATGTTCATCATCTGGATCAGTGTGGTCTAGGCTCCATGCCTCTGGTGGCTCCACTACTAGTACATGACCTAGCACACTGTCATCGTCAGCAACATTTCTCATGGCAGAATGGTATTAAACATTTTATTTAGAGCATGTGCTGGTCAGACAGATAATCATTTTGTTCCCACCAAATCACTGGCATTCCAAATGGCAAGGATACCTCCAAGCCAAACACTCAGGTTGACTGCACAAGACGCACAGCATATGTGAGAAGCCCAGGGTTTCTTTTACATCTTAACAAGTGCAACCACGGCGCATCTGTGTGTCTTAAGCGTGTACTCGCCACAAACGTAACAGTTGTTAACTATGCTCCCTGATAAGTATACTCACTATGTTATTGCCTGCATTTGTACTTTGTCTGTCAGCATCTTATCTGACTAAGCATATCCAGGCATACCTAAGGCAACATTTACATAGCACAAACATATCCTGGAATGCTGAGATTGATTACAACTGCATGCTAAAGATATCTGATAGGAAAGTTCGTTTTGGGCAATCAAAAATAATCAGAAACACACAACAAAAGTGTAATTTGTTCAGTCTTATGAAGACATCAAAGACAAAAGCAACTCACAGTACAAGATCTCATAGTCTCCTGAGTTTGTGACGACATACTGGCTGTTTTTGGACCAGTCTAGATGTGTAACAAAACTGGAATGCCCCTGTGTGAACAGATGTCCAGTAGTAAGTTATGGTAGAAAACGTGGCATATACAACTGGTTTCATGTCATCGAGAAAATGACTTACAGTGCATTTGCTAACACGGGTATATTTTTTCCCATTCTCAGTCACAGCATAGATGTAAACAAAGTTGTCATGGGAAGCCACAGCAAGGTAAGCACCATCTGTAAGACGGCAGTACAAAATACTAAATATTTTCTAACAGCACTTACTCACTGTCAAATTAATAAATATAGATATGTATTGAAAATATCATTACAATTGGTTAATATGTGTAAAAATAGCTTAAAGTACTTGAATCAACTGAATATACTGTATATGGGGAAATACATTTTAGATTAAACCTATTTTAAGTATATAAAGACAATGTGACATATTTAATGACAAAGAGCAACTTTAAGTCACTTTTACAAGTCTTGACCCCAACCCCCACACACAGCCAGCCATCCCAATACCCCTCCACACAAACCAAAGAGCACTTTTTAGTCACTTTTACACATCTTTACATACCCCCGCACCCACCCACACTTACACCCACCCCCAACACACACACACTTGTTAAGGTAAGTGATAGTTAATGATTAAATTGTACAAACCTGGAGAATACTTGACAGTGGAGATTATTTCATTACCATCGGTATGCATAGAAATAAGGTCACTGGTTTCAGCGTCCAGGACTAGCCATCTATAGGGCAAACAAGATAAAAGCTTATGAGGTGTATTTTATAGTGAAATCTAAAAGTAACTTGTAACACATCTTGTTACCTTTAACAACACTTGTCATGGGTATTGTGAGCTTTAGTCCTTGGCAATATTGTGTCTTATAATTATGCCTCTCTTGGAAAGCTCTAAGGCTAAGGCTTCTACTTATAATATCTAATGTGGTGAGGATGCTTTGAGATGGACCAATTTACTGTTTTCCTATTTTTGCTGACAAAGACAAAATATGTTGAAAAATGTTGGCAGTTATCTTGAAAGCAACCATATTACATCAAGACCAAGTTTTTTCCCAATGCTAAGGTGGTCCTGCAGCATATCAAGACCAGATTTGTCAGAAAGTTCTTAACTTTTGTTGTTTGTGACAGTTAACTGATGTTGGAATTGACAAAAGAAGAGAGAATGAAGGTGATTCTGATGTCCGGGGAACTCGGCTGCTGTAACATAGCCGCAGACGACAACAACCGACACCCAAAAAGATCACCAATTTCACAAAACATCCTCACCCACATAGGCAAATTCAGAGTGTGTGTGTGTGTATACACACATACATATTCACTAGTATTTACTGTAGTACCTTCCAGTCATGGTGCCCACAGCAATCACAGCACCACTCGGGTGGAAGCCAGCAGAACGACCAGGGTCCTGCAGGTTAGGTAACATCAACAAAAATGATTAGTAAGTAGAGCAACGCACAGAAACAGTGACAAATGTAATTCATAAACCTGTGAGTTGACTTTCTCTAAAGTGTATATGTATTTACAATCTGTTATAATTAACTGGCCCAAGTTATCTTTACTTTAGATTGTATCAATATTCTCTAAACTACACTGCTTATGAGAATTAGGGGATATTTCATAATCAGTTATTTTATTTTCAAATATCCCCTAATTTCTGGGAGCAGAATATTACCATTTGATGGAAATGACAGAAATCTAAACCTCAATTGTCTTGCTCCACAGAGGCTGGTGGGTTGCAATATTCCAGAGGTGGACCTGCTTATCTTGCCCGCAGCTCACAAACTGTTCAGTGCTGGGATGCACATCCAGACCCCACAGTTCATCAGTGTGACCCTTTAAGAAAGCATATTCAGGACAGAGTATGACAGAATCCTGTAAGTAAATGAATAATTCTTTTTTTATTATTATTTTTTTACCTT
This sequence comes from Parotocinclus haroldoi, assembly GCA_034779995.1. NCBI lineage: Eukaryota > Metazoa > Chordata > Actinopteri > Siluriformes > Loricariidae > Parotocinclus > Parotocinclus haroldoi. Next base: position 18,498 of record JAUZST010062890.1, on the reverse strand, counting down.
TCACAGTGCAGAGACACTCAGTATTTCTTAGAATAATTTATGTTACATTAGCATTAACTAGACACACCCTCAAATTGTTACATGGAATTAAAAGCCTCAGAATGAACTGAAGAACATAATGATGTCCAAGGCCAGGACAGCAAGAAGGTCCCGGCTTCAATCCCAGGATGGAGCGGCCTGGGTTCTTTCTGTGTGGAAGCTGCACGTCCTGCCCGTTTCCATGCGGGTTTACTCCGGGTTTCCTCCCACAGTGCAAAGACATGCGTGTTAGGTTTTTCTTAGTGTGCGTCCTACGATGGATTGACGTCTCGTCCAGGATTCCAGCCCTTGCGCCCAGAGTTGGATGGATAATATACACCTTTTTCATAATAGAACTAGAATTCCAGCAGAAGTGTTTCATATTAGCAAGACTCATTTGTCCTTACCTGAACAATTGGTGAAAGGGCACTAGAGAAAGAGCCTTGAAGAATAGCATTTCTGGTTGTGCCCACAAATAACTCATCTTGCCTTCCCTCAGCTATAGTGCGGACAGGACCAAAAGCCTCAGGAACCTGGATAAAAGGAAAATGTCAACCCTTCTCTTTTCAAGCCAAGACATCCAAGATATCATGTTTGTAGCTGTATTAATCTTTTACTAAAAGATTAATACAGCTACAAACATGTAGATATAGATATTGTGTAATTGTGTATACCAACCAATGTTCAATTACGGCTGTAATGAATGAAGTTAGACAGTAAAAATGTTACACATACTTAATAAATGTTACTTTTATGATTCCACTTTAAAAAAGATTTTACATTTTTTCTTATTTTGTTCAATAATAAGTGGCAGTTTTCCATGTATTACAATGTTTATAGTAACTGTGATTTGTTTGTTTATTAGTTTTATCTAATACTGCATCAGCATCAATAGCTATATTGACAACAGGCACAAGGTTATATCCACACACTAGCCATGGATCAATTCTTAGTGTGCAGTTGACCTAATGTATGGCTATAACATCTGAACAAATATGTTTTTGTAAACATCATTTTTTTTTACAAAACATCTTTATTAGTAAATACATAGACACATTTGTTTCCATATGAATGTGTGTGCAGAAAGCGTTTTTTAAATGAATGTATTCTAGCTTCCACTTCTGCATGACATCATGAGCTATGAGTGTATGTTTTACTTTTTGAATGCATGGTGTGCTAGCTTATACTTGTATTAACATGATTAAGTGCAACAAAGGCAACTTGTTAACTAGTTTGCTGAATCATTATGATTCATCAAGATAACTGTGCGGTAAATACTGATGAGCCATTACTGTGCGACTTTACTTACCACCAGTTCATTCTTTCTGTGGTATGCATGGTCCCACAGCACCACCTTGCGGTCTTTCCCACCTCCTGACACCAAAGTGCCGTCCTTCAGCACACACACGGAGAAGATTCCACCATCATGGGCTCCTCCCACCACCTGGCTGATTTTGTTACCACCTGTCCAACAAAACCCACCATCAAACCTAAGATCCTGAAGAAGCAGGTTCTCTAGCGATACTATCGGTTATTCAAATTTGACTTATTTTCTCTGTGGCCTTTAGTGTAAACTGAACCTTTTTCATGGCTCCACTGGAAGTAAACTTTATATTATATAAACTAATCCATACAGACCCCCAGGGAAGAAGCCCACTGTTGTTCTAAAATACGAACAGCCATGCACAATAACCAATTTATCCATTCACTCGAAAGAAAAAAAAAGCCATGTTCCTTTATATATTATTCATAGGGCTGCCTAGGTTCACTCTTGTTCTCAATTAAGCCAATTACATACTGTAGACAATTACAAAGGTATCATTATATTGTGTGCTTTATATGATTAATTTTTGGGTTTCATTATTAATGAGCACATTTTATTATTTCTTATGTGTTTAATGGCATAGGCTTCTGTGCTGACAAATTTCACCCCATGCATTACTACTGTCTGGTGCCTAAGAAGAGTGTACCACAGCATTTTAATATCTGCTCACTGCTCACCTAACCATTGAATAATAAGGTATGGGGGGTGTAATTGTACATAGTAATAGATGGGCTGCAATCAGTAAATGTGCAGTGCCCTCCAGAATTATTGCAACCCATATTAAAGATTAGATTTATAATTTGCATAGCACAAGTATAAGTAGAGTATACAATAAGGGGTATAAGGACACACACACACACACACACAGACACACACGTAACCTCCCACAACCCATAAACCCATTCTCGGAATGCAACAACTGGTTTGTATCAGGGACAAGTATATACAAGTTATTTTTCCCAATTAATTCCTAGACGAATCGATCAACTTTCAAAATAACAAGGTTAGATTTTCTTCTTGAGAATTTGTAGTGATGCCAATTATTGTTGCACAAGTATACCTCCAACTATATTTGGTTCTTGAGAATTTGTAGGGGTGCCAATTATTACTGCACGTGATATTTTCACTCAGATTACATTTGGGTTGGATATTTCTTGTCTTTGTCAGTGTGAGATTAAACTAATGCAACAAAGGGTGAATTTCAAATAACCAGTTTTACTCGTTTTTACCAGAGATGCCAAAAAAAACCAACTTCAAAGTGATATTTGTTCACAACAAAGTGGCCCAATAAAGTGTATATCCTCCATTCTATTGAAGTTATTTACAGTTGATATTACCGTAGTAAATACAAGAAAGAACAGGGATCAGCTTTGAAAAAGGTACTTTTTTTTTCTTTCATAATGAAGCATGCTATCCCTCCTACACTGCCACACAATAATATATCTGCACTTCAATCACCTTTTGTAGTAATTGTAGTGAAAGTGAGTGTGTTTGCACTGTTTAAGGCTAAATACCTCAGTATGAACCCTCAGGGTCTGTCTTGTTTGATTAACTCTGGAATAGTCTTTGTATTTTTAGTACAGCTGTGTACATTTGAACAACAACCAATGCTGCATTACAATGATTTTCTAAAACGTACAAACCCAGCAACAACAACATCAAAAGTTGACACCATGAGAACGTGATTCCCAAACCTTTAGCCCAGATATAGATGTTTCCACTGGAGTCCCCTGTTATTGCATCTCCGTTCTCAGCAAACGCAACACACAGCACATACTTGGGTTTCTCATGTTTCTAAAACATACAGCAAAAATGTGAATTTCTTTTTTTTTTTAATATATATTTGACATAAAAGCTGGTGTAAAGCCAAAAATTTCAAACAAGAACTTAAACTACTTTTTAGTTCAGACTTATTTGGAAATTTCATGTTTACAGAGCCTCACACACCTCAAACAGTCCCTGGCGTTTGGTTAGAGTATTCCCCTCTATAGTCCAGAAATTGATGTGGGACTTCCCACAGGTTACAATCAGGTTGGCGTCCATAGGGTGGAAGACAGCCGCCAGCACAGAATCATTTGAACACTACAAAGACAAGAGTACACATGATATAACATTTTATATACAAGATCATATAACAAACCCTTCAATAATGAAAAAGTAAAGTCCCCTTGCAATTCAGTATAAAATTGATCCAATGTAATATTATAAATAACTGTAGTTCAAAAAATGTGATGAATACATGTTCAGAAATTGTTTAGAAAGCTGCTTTTTATGAGAACAGCTATGTCAGGGTTTAGTCAGACATGAACTAGGATCAATCATAGAGAAGCTGTGTATCTTGGAGGACAGGGTTCTGTTGTTTTGTTTTTACCTTGTTTAGCAGGTGAAGACATGTAATCCATAATACAAGCAAACCACGTGCAAGATCGAGCTTACCAGATAGCGTGATGAGGTTCATTTTCACTTCCTCATAAGATTACTACAGGAGTATCTTAGTGATTAATTCCTGTTGTCCCTGTACACTGAACCAGTGGGCTCGTGTATATATACGGTGAGTCAAAAGTCACAGGTCACCCTTATGTTAAGTTATGTGACAGAACAATGCGTGCTTTTCTTACCACAGATACTGCCTCAGATCCTCATCCAGGCTCTCGTTTCCAAACTACTTCTGTTCTTTGCTTGTTTGTGGTTCTTTGTATTTTTATGCTTTTATTACACCACAGCTCTGACCCCACAATCTGATTGGCTGAGAGACATTCTAGCTGTGCAATTATTGCACAATAATGGTAGTCTGACTGAGCTCTGTAAGTATTTCTCTACAACATTCGCAAGTAGCTCCTAGCAAAGAAGCTAACCCTAGAAATATAGCGAAGTAATATATTAACTCTGGTAATTGAAAGCAGTTTAATTACTGTATAAATATACAGTATTGTTTCTATTAAAATTTGATTTGATGTAATTGAAGCTATTATATACAAATCTGAGCCAAAGCTTTGTCACTAAGAATTTTGAAGCACTGGAAAAAGTCAAACAGAGCCACTTTAACCAAACATCCTGGACTTTTAATGAAATCACAGCTCACCTAGAGAGGAACAACACTAAAAATCAGCACAATTATGTACTGATAACTGTATTGTCTGCAGAGAGGTTACTGCAAATGTAGAATTTCTGATACTGTACATATTTGATAGCGTTTATTAATTGACTGATTTCCTGAAATGGTATGTCAACCTAATCAAATCTCACCTTTACATCAGCTATTTGCTTCTCTTTCTGCCAGTCCCATACAGACAGGATGTGGTCATTTGCATCATCGACCGCACAGAGATGGGTGCCACCTTTCTGTGTGAGGAAAAATACAAAAAAAAATACACGTTGCCGCATGCTCTTGTAAATAACTGTTAAAGCATGTTGTGTTTTAGCCTAAATCGTATACATACTTCAGTGGATGTGAATTAAACATACCGATTTGGAGAAGGCCACACAGGTAACAGCACGGTCAAATACACCAGTCCCAATCACATGCAGTGTGTTTAGACTGACAGAGTCCCAGACTCGAACGTGCGGGGCTAGCAACTTATCAGAGAACGAAAAATAAACTTGTAAAGACATCTATCTAAATGCATTTGTTCTCAGACATGAGAGAACTCAGACCAGTGTAAATCCAAGACTTACTTTGCCATCTTTTGATGTTCCAGCAACTTGTCCCGTTGCCATGGTGACCATGTCAGGATGGATGGCCAAGCTACAACAAACAGTGCAGTAGACAGACAGATGGTCAGTGAATGTTTCCGCCCACTCTCTGAAGGAATGTAACCAAACTTCAATAACATTTTTACAGCACCCATAATATACTTTCATGATTAGGATTGTATAAAATGAAACACAATCAATTTAAAATTTTACCCATATGTACTCAAACATCCGAGATGTGTTCAGGTTCTAAAGTTATTAATGCTAATAAGACAAACTTTACCAATTCAGGTTGGGCCACTTACAAATCCAAATTACAACTGACCTCAAAGAACATGTTAAACTAAATTATGGAAATTATATCACTAAAATTTCGGCAACTTTTGTTACACACGTAAATACATACATCTGTATGTACATACAAACAAATCTATTTTAAAAAACGGCTGTTAGCACTGTTACTGGATTTACTACTTCAGTATACTCTGACATAAGAGTATATATAAGTTATTACAAGTAGTATGGGTACAGTTTCATTTTCATATTTTTAATAGACTTATATTTTATGGAAGTATATGTACTAAATAGATTTATTACTAAATGTATTTAAATGTAACCATGTAAATGGTAAAATTGTAGCTAAATGCATCTCAATAATTAAGACACGACGTCTTCTATATAAAACCAATCAAAATTTTAAAAATCACTTCATTTATTTGAAGAACAAAATAGCTACTGAATGTACATTCTTACATTTTATAAGAAGATATGTATAGATCATTGCAAAGGTGTATTGTTTTAAGACTAGTTTCTATTTGCATTTAATTAAAACTATGGTTGCCAAGCACAGCCAACTTCATTATTGCCACAACGGTTCCAGATTATCTGTGATCTTATTTGAATATATTACTGATACAGTAAGACCTTTTGAATACAGTTCTGATGTATTGATATAGCTTATCGAGCAATTCCAGGAGACTGAAGCCCATTGAAGGATGGAAAAGTGATATTCGTTCCTCTGCATGCAAATTGGTTCCGAATCTAAACTTCCCTTCCTCTTGCTGTGAACATCAATAAAAACTGGATGTAAAAGTGGAGATGATTAAAAGTTTTGAATAAGGTATCTGTATCATTATCAGTGATAGTAACAGTTCATTTGTTTAGGTTCCACAAGGTGCATATTTTTGACCAGATAGGGGTTCATGGACCAAACAGTTAAAACGACTGAAGAAGTAGATGCCATTTTACATAGTTACCATTTTACATCATCGTTGTGGCCCAGGTAATGTCTCTGCTGCTGTTCCTCCACGTTATACAGCACAACCACAGAAGCATTAAAGTACACAATCTCTCCTGTCGGCAGGAGGTAGAGGTTCGAGCGGCAATCTCTGCCCCTGTAGCCATAACTGACAGACTGTGTTAAGCAAAAGAAGGCCCAAAGTCTAGTAAAAATTCAAAGCACACATTTTATATAACGTTTTCATGGTCAGGCTCTTTTGCACACTTGTTCAGTGTGCAATCTGGTCAAAGCGGTTCAACAAACCTGGCAGTCTGAGTATAGAACATGTCTAGAATTGACAGTACATTGTAACATAAAATGCTATCACATTACAAACTGCAAACATGTCTTTATATATGGTTTGTTTTTGATTCCATTTTAATGCGTTCAGTCTGGAAAATACAGATTGCAATTAAAGATTTACAGGTTACAATTTTCTTTTTTTTCTTTTAATAAACTGCTCACAAAAATTATATGTCATTATTTTCACTAATTTTATGAGCAGTATACGTATGTGAATCGACTCATTCTGATTTTGCCCCATTTTCTTTCGGTCTAAGAATTGTAAATGAGAGCACACAGAATCTTTTTTTAATCAACTTTTTTTTGGTGGAAACTTCTCACTGCTAAAAAAAAAGACAACAGGGGCTCCTGGCATGTACTCACTACCTTTAACGACTTTGCCTTAGATGTGTCCAATTTGACTTATTCAGCAGGAATGACGCGGTTTCAAAATGTCCTATTAAATCTGTTGTTAGAATGTTTATAGGTTACATTGATTTTTTCCTCTGTGGCTTATTTTCATGCCGTCTGCATTGCAGACAGAACTCAGCGTGAAGAAAATATGTCTATAGTGTCTAACTACACTGCCCACAAAAACTAGGGGATATTCCAATATGGGATATTTAATTTTGAAATATCCCCTAATTTTTGTGAGCAGTATATATTGTGATCCAATCATTTAATGGTGAGTTTATCAGATCATGAGCATTGTAAAATCAGGAAGCACCTGTACAAAATTGCACTCAGAAAGCAAAATAAATTGCATGCCAAGTAACTTGCATTTATAGTACATTATAAAGTACATATCATTCATGATAACGCAGCAGTGTCAAGGATACACCCACTGGAGTTTAAGCTTGCTTTCCGGTGGCGACAGCTTTTGATCAAGGCTGTAACTCTCCCTTAGCTGATCTGGAATGTGCATGGTAACTGGGCGGCCACGCAGAAACATCCTGACGTACCCATCCTCTATTTAAGAAAGGACAAAGCGGAGTTTACAACCTTTCTGTTTACAATTATTGTTTGTCATACACATCTGTCATTCATTGCTGATACAGAGCCTACTACAGCCTAAGTCCCTAGTGTCTACCCATTGTTAATGTCCACTCCTCTGTACCAGCACACGTGATTGTTATTTGAGTATGGGTTTGACTGTGCAGTGTCAATACATGAAAGAGGTCTGGCTAGAGGTTAGAACTTGTCTGTCAACCTCGAGGTACGCAAGATAAAACCAAACATCTAATGTTTGTAGACTTACCAGCATTGAGACTGCACTCTTTGGATTTACTAAAAAGAAGAAAAAAATAAAATATATTATTTAGTTGTACATTTAATATACTACTCATTTCATTTTTGTAAAACCGCTTTATTCGGAGGGTTGAGGATAGTACGGAGCACATATGATACATATGCATCATGCTTTTTCTACAAAAATGAAAAAAGAGGCATTCTGAAAAAGTATAATATGTTTAAATCTATGAGAATACATTAATCACAAAGTCCAAATGTCTACATTGTCTGTGGTCAGACAATCAGGCAGATAAGCAAACTTCTCTGAGGCTTGGTAAAAAAAATGTAAACATTATTAAACATTTCTGTATTTCTGGGATGGCCATGTCAAAAGCTTGATTATGTGATCATAGAACTATGTGTGTGAGAATGGGCGCACGCACTCGCACAGAGGGTGTGTGTGTGTATATAAATGGAATTGGTATATGTATGAGTAAATGGAATTGGTTACATGTTTGAGATCCTAATCCTGCAGAAAGATCCAACTCAGTTGTAGCTTTTTTTTAAAGGATCAGACTTTAATTTTAAATCTCCTGGCACTTCATGGACATGACATATCCTTACAATGTTTTTATAGCATTTTTACAGAAAACCATGGCAGAAAACCACACATCTTCCACCATACTTGGCATTGGGAATTAGTGAGTGGGAGTTGGTTAAATAAACTCATGATTACTTTCTGAGTCACTAAACACTGTGAAGCATTAATGTGTTGTGCAACTAACTACATACAATTAGGGGAATACGACTTGAACAACACAACACAAAGACATTCACTGTTGCAAGCAACATCCCACATACTGTATTGTCAATAAAACAAATCGATATGAATTCCAGTTTGAATGCTGGTCTGCAGAAACAGGCCATGTTAACATCAGTGTGGTATTCAAATACAGCATATTAGGTTTCCTTTTTAAAGCATACAAAACAGAAACTATTTCATCATCTGTGAAAGAACAAAGCAGGACTGTGAGTAACTGTGGTAACAACAACCCTTTCCAAAAGCAGGTCGTTTGGCTGGGGATTCCATAGAAAGCCTAATTTATAATTAAAAGAGGCAGTACAGAAGCCAAGTCCTTCCCAGAGTATTTTTAAAGCATTTACAGCTGAGTAAGACATAGCTTTTAAAGTAAAGCTACCAGAATATATTGTATTATAGAATATATTGTATATTGAATACATTGTAACATAAAACAATGTTTATATCGGTTTATTCCTAATGTTGCTTAACTGAACATGACCGGTGTGACACAAAATATAATGATGTTTACCATATGTTAACTGCTCATTAGGAAAAACCAGACTGCATTGAAATGTACTGAACAGGATTCCCTTAACCCCCGTTTTGAGGTTTATTAGTTCAGCAGAAGGTAATCCACATGGCATGGGTGTGTTGGAGGAAGGCAGTCTGCTTAGTGCACGAGGCTAAGGGAAAGGGAGGCCATTAAATCTGCACAGAGTGCAATATTGGCAGTCCTGTAAGATAAGTGGCATTCATGCAGTGCAAGCAACCATCTTTCTGCATGTGTCTGACTGTGCAAACAAAAGAGCAATAATACAACCATATGTTACAATGACTCGCACATAATTTTAAAAATCTTATAATACTTGTAGCAATTATCCACTACCAACAGGTATTTCAGAAATGCAGTGTGGCAATGCTAGTGATGTTAGGACATCATCTTCAAATTAAAAACTTTCAAAAGCTTACTCTGTAAACAGAAACAAAACACTGTGCAAACATTTTTGCACCAATAAGAATACTGCATGTACCTGCACAACATAGCTTGTTTAATGTTAATAAAGCATCCGATATATACATATACCTTTTGGGTCCTAAATGGAGTTGTTTATAGAAAATATAGTTGAAAGACGTAATCTGACTCTCCTTGACGTAATCAACGAGAACAAACGGGTTTGATTAAAGCGGAAAAAAGATGGCTTCACAAACCATTTTAGTTCTTCTTTCAGATCTATAATTTGTTACTAATTAAACAGAATGGAACTGAAGCCTAGCAGTTGAAGTGTTGTATGCCAGTGTGTTCCACCTACTAATCTTTCTGCTTTTCATATATGACGTTCAACGCAGGTAAGAAATTAAATCGAACGTATCCACAGCCAACATCATGTGAACAGTGTAACGGGATTGCAAAGCTCCTCCAAACCTGTCAAAAACATCTCAAACAAAAGCAAAAAGTATCAAAAACTAATATTTACCTGGCTGATTTCTTCATGGTGCCTTTCTATTGAGTAAGAAGCAGATCCAACAGGACTGTACTAACCGACGAACATGCAAGTTCCTTGTCTGTTAGAACCTGTGCCTTGCCTGTCTGTGACTCTTACCAGTCCAATTGCAGCTCACTTCCTCTCTCTGCATGACTGCCCCTTTCCATATGAACACACCCTGCACTGCTACACTGCACCACTATGGGGAACTTTGTAGCGTTTGGAATAAATAATGTAGGTGGGCGCTGGCCAGGCAATTGTATGGAGTTTATACATGCTTTGTATGCCACCCGAACACTGTGCAATTCTGTGCACGTTCAGGATTGGTTTACGTTACCAAGAGACAAAGCATGTACTCTCCAACCTTGACTCTAAATATGGTACACAGTTGTTGCATTTCTGCTCATTACAAGAAGCAATTTGTTTATTCGAACAGATAAACAGATTGTAAGGGTGTTCTGTACCAGTACCACAGCAAAGTAAAAGGCAAGGCTTTTAAACCGTGTAATAAATCTACCAGTCTGGATTTTCTTTTTCAATAACCCAAGCAGCTACTTGTGTATATTCGTAGAATTATAGAAATATTGGACAGAGTCAGTCAGCCTGACAAATCATGGATTCAAAACATTAATTGTCCTTCACTGTGAGGAACGGGGTGGTAACACTAGCATACAATCCTACTGAACAGTGACGTGGCAGCCATTTGAAAATAGTGGTTAAGAGAAAACCACAAGGCAGCCAAAGTAACAACACAGACTTTCATCTCTATAACTATAGAATGCCCATGGACACAGTAGTTCTTACATTACTGCTAAACTGAATTCAATAGCTTTAATTCATTCATCTTTAGGTGCTGTTTCAGCTTGTTAGAGCTTGTAATGTGATCTATGTTGAAGAACAATCTACAGGAATTCAATCTCTACAGGGTGTCAGCATATCTCAGGGCATTACACACTCACTAATTCACTCGTACCTAAAAAGTACTGTATTTGTGCAGCCAATCCACAGTCTAGTCTGGCATGTTTTGGGAGGCATCTAGACTGTAATACTGTGTTACGGTGGTATTAACGGCCAGAAGAGCCAGGTTTAAATCACACTTCTACCAAGCTGCCACTGTTGAACTGTCCTTGAGCAAGGACCATAACACACACATTGTAAATTGCTCTCAATAAGGGAGCAAATTCTCTTCACTTCAAATGGGAGAAATTTTCACACAGGTAGTTCCCACCTCTGCCAAGCTCTGCCAAGTCTGCTAAATGCTTAAATGCAGATGTAGGCAGTGACCAGAGGAGAGGATGAAGCCCTAGAAGCATAAAACTATACTCTTAAAAATATAGTAGAAATGGATTATCAATGTAATCGTACTTAATTAAAAAGTTCTGGTCATATTTTTCACTTGAATACGTTACATTAAGTTTGTTGATAGCAGCAAAATAGTCAATAAATAAAACGGATCATCCACAGAAAAGTAATGTGGCTGAGAGTTTACCCGTCTCTTTTACCACAGGAAGAACTGCTGGATGAGGTGGTTCTGCTGCGTGACTCTGCCATCTCCTTCCTGACTGTGGATAGACGTTCTGTGGACATACTTTTTCTGCCATAAGAGAAGAGGGAATGCAGATATAAAGACAGAGACACAACACGCAATAAAGGACATGTACAGCTTAAGCCAAAATACACAGGACGCCCCTTTAGTTCAGAAGCAAAAGGGGAAAATGCCATATCTGAATACCCCAGCAAGTAATGGGCGAGGGGGCCTAACTTTTAGGCTGTGTCCGGAACATGACTGCCATCTTGAAAGCCACCATATTGGTTTACCCTGTGTCCTCTGACTCACCCTGTATAGTACATGGAGGTTACTATTAGGTTTAACTTGTCTGAATGCTGCTTAGTCATATTTTAACCATATTTTTAACATACCAAATTAGAACCGAATTCCTGCTACTTTAAAAGTGGAAAATGCTGTATTATGCTTTAAAATAGCATTTTACCTGCAAAATGGGAATAAACTTATAATTATGAAGGATTAGAGGATGACCAACATATAGAATTAAATTACACCTACACACAAGCGTGCACCTCCATACTGCACCAACAAAAAAGGTTTGCCAATGATGTGGAACATAAGTGTACACAACAAAAAGTAAAAATGTCAATACCATGTCTGTGTCACTGCTGCTCTGAGAACGATTGCGCATTAGGTCATTTATTTATAGAGAAAAATCATCCAATTTGACATATCTGTGTGTGGCAAACATATGTGAATGTTAGCTTTCAGTACATGGTGGGCAGCAATAACTGAAACAAAGTTTGTATTTTAAGTGTGTATGTAATTTGTATTGGAATAAGACCAGGAATTTGGATTGGCTATTCCAAAACATTAAATTAATTCTTTATCAAACCTTTGGTAGAATAACTTGTGTACTATACCCATGTTCTCTTGAGATGAATTTTACTTCAGAAATGTCCTTTACAATTTTCAGATCCAAACCCTGATACATTTTGTATAATAGTTTTTGCAAGACTGTAAAATGTAATATTGTAAATTTCAGAAGTCACGTTTCAGCACAATAATTCTTTTTACTTCTTGGCAATTTCGATTAAAATCTACGGTGCTCTAGTTGTGTGTCAGAAAACTGGAAAACTGAGTGTTTATTTAAACACAACCCGTGCAGTTGGTAATCTGTTCCATTTAAGGTATAATAAAATAACAAAATAAATATCTTGCATCTGACAGTTTGAGAAAACATGGATGGGTTACCCATTTTCCACATCCAGTATCCAGGCAATCCTTGATAGCCTGTGTCAAACCATGCACATTCACAGCAGCCTTAAAAGCCATCATTGATCAGTGAAATCGTTAATGGATCATCAACAGATCACAGCAAACAAATCATGTTCTACATTTTTCACTTTCAGCCACACAGAACGTAAAGACAAGACAAGACAACTTTATTTATATAGCACATTTCCAAAGACAGCTAGTGTCAACCAAAGTATATAGATAGACTATATAAATATAGTATATAAAGTATATAAATAGACTAACCAAATTACAAGGCAGAGTCCCTATATATAATTAATTAAAATAAATACACATTAAAGAACAGTAAAGAACGCTCTTGGTTCTTCCTAGAAAGACTACACGCGTATTCTTTTAGTGATTCACCACAAAACAGCATTTTGCTGTTTCCAAAGGGGAATCAGAAAGGTCTTATTTTTTACATGTCATCAGCAAAGGCTGGTATTAATGTTGGGTTAGAGGGGATTCAACTGTATATTCTTCAAATATGTTTTATATAGTTTATATAGTTACAGCCATCGTACGCCAAGTACGGTGAAATGTTTCATATAGCAATGACCATGAACCATGTACCAGCATTGCCTTCTGGGACAGTTGGGTTTAACAACCTAACACTGTGTCTGAGGGAGAAAAGGAAAGTCATTGATCTCTCCCTCTCACTGTAACTACTACCCAGACCAGAGATGGACAGATCTTCTGTACTTATGCCTGCACCCTGTGTTTTCCAGAGAAAGCTGCCAACCCTGACCAGAAAAAGCAAGTTAAATCATTATGTTTGAAAAAGAAAAATGTACACAAAATGTTTAATGACTAGTACTTGTGCACAATCCTGTAAAAACAAAGTAAACCCACATAAATATAACAAGAAGCCAATGCAGAATATTTGCAGTAGTTGGAATGGAGAAATTCAGATTTTGTGGCCTTAATTTACACCATCTGGGTGATTTTTAGTTCTGCTTTCAGGAATACGAATAGGCATATCAATCGTTTTACCCTGCACTGCCGCCTATAGGCAATACTGAAAATCACACAAAAAGCTAAACTCGAACTATTTTGAAGTACAAGACAGACATAAAATACATAATATAATAACAACAACATAACACAACACAATAAGACCAATAAGACACTGAGTTTCTCCCATATCAATAGCATGCCACAGCAAATAATTGTAATTAAACCATTATGACAAATGGTGTACCTCTTGATGGACAGTAAAGTTTCTTTTTTAGGAGAGGAAGGTGACGATGGGAAGCCCCACATTCTTTTTTGCTCAATGTAACCATTGGCTAAGGGCTTGGATGGAAGAGCTTGCAGAACCTGACGAACTACAACCGGAAAGAAGTAATAAAGGAAATAAATTTAGATAAGCAAAAGAGCAAGACTGCTGTTACACACGTTTCTGTTTTGCATGTCACAGTTTGAATACATGAAGAGACAGCATATAAAATATGTTAACAGGTGAGCTTACATGTTTCTGTTGTATTTACATTTAACAAAACAAGGATGCCATTTGCTATCAGGGTATCTGGTTGGCAGACAAGAACTTGGTCCATCTTGAAATTAATAAGCAGAGATCAAAGACATTAAATGAGCCTGACCTTTGGTAGGTGCTCCCTTCCTGCTGTTAACCTGTGTAAGCTCTTCACAGTAACCCAGTCTGCGCAGAGCATCAGCTAGAGCAGACTTCAGCAACTGGATTTCATCCTCCTGCAGCTGCACTCTCTGCTCTAGGTGAGACAGACGGTCATCTGTCTCCATCCCACTCCCTGCCGACAAGTTATCATCTAAAAGCAACAGACAAGGCACATTTTGATTAAAACCACATTTAATCTGTTTCTTAATTTTTGCTTTTAAACGCCTATTTCTTTTTTTTTGTATGCTTATTATGTTACGTCCCCGTCTAGAGTTGAAATGTATCAATAGAGAACAGAGTGGAGGAAAATGGATAAAGCACCCGACATTACCCATGACCGCACACAACTCCGAAGCACATCAAACTATACTGCTAACAAAAATTAGGGTATATTTTAAAAGGAAATATCCCATAATGACATCTCCCCAAATTTTTGAGTGCAGTGTATATACAAACAAAATCTATAATCCAAGTGGTGAGGCAAGTAATCGGGAGCAGAACAGGCAGTCAGTAACCTGAATCACACAAAAACAAAAGTAAACAAGTGTATGTGAGTCGAAGCAAAATGAGAAATGTGAGTGAGAGTCCAAAGCAAGGTTTAAAACAAGTCAGCACCCAAAATGATATCAAAACAAGTAAATAAGTGAGTATCAAAGCCAGCTTCAAACAATTATCAAAGCAAAGTTCAAACACAGAACAAAGGACAAAAGTCGAGAAAAGAACATTTCTCAAAGTACACAAACTTATCTCTGCTATATTGCATGCTGTAAAATTCTGTTTACTTTCAGTGTCTAAACAGCCTAGCTCAAACCATGCAAAACAGGCCAATACCATTGTAACGAATATATGCCAGTATGTAGTAACTGGACCAAAACCAGTTTCGTCTCCGTGCACCACGGCACTGGGGTTTACACCACTCTTGGTCTTTGCCATTGTGCATGATGATCTAAAATGTACTTGCAGTTTCTCAGCATATAATATCTAAGGAGTTCATTAATTAAGGAGGGGTTAATTACAGCAAGTGCTTCATCTGAAGAAAGTCAGTGTTTATGCTCTACACTCAGTGGTTCCATTTAGTGAGCTTGTGTGACCTAGCATAATTTAGCTAGAACACCTGAATAACAAATTATACAAAATCTGACTAGCTGGAAATCGGTATCTGATTGCATGCCTATATGTTTGATTTTATGCACCTGTTAGCAATGAGTATAAAAGAACTTGGCCATATAAAGGAGAAAAAAACAAATAAAAATCTCCTTTTACGTGTGTGTGTGTGTGTTGATGTGTTTAGAGACCTGTTTTATGCTTTGTATACTCAGCTACTTGTGTTTAGGTGTAAGACTCCACTACTTTTTTTGTAACAAGCTGTAAGTGGCATCCATAAGTATGGATGTGCCTCTCATTTATTTGTTTTTTGTTCCGCTATTGCTTGTATATTCTTTTTATCCTATAACTATATTGCTCTAAAAACATATGGTACGATACTTCAAAATGAAATTTCCCATAATGAAATATCCCAGAATTTTTGTGAGCAGTGTATATATATATATATGTTTCATCTGGCTTATCTTTCGTGGTCCATCATATCATCCTCTTAAATGTTACAACTTTCCCCTACAGGGGATCGTAACAGTTCATTACTGTACTTTCTATAATTATGTACATTTTCATATATCTATAAGAAAATGTTTACCATGTATATTAAAAAATCAGGCTTGAGGCGCAATCATGTATTATTTTCATGCAGTTTTCTTGTGAATGGACCCTTTAATTTACAGTACAGTAGTACATAAAAGACTGTGTGACTATGATGTGGTCTGGTCAACGTCAATTTCAGTCAATGTTTTTGGTGGTAAAGGTGAATAGACTACACATTTAATCAAAAGGAACATACAATTTTAATAGACGTTGTGTCAGTAACCTTTTCAGAAAAAACATGTTTTCTATACTGCAGGGATTCTGTACTGCCCATGCTAACCAAGACAACTGGAATTATAATACAAATATAATAACTACAAATTAGGCAGTTTGAATTACATTTAATCCTAAAACAATGGGCTCATTATTTGAAATGTATATGAGAGACAAATCAAGGGGCGGCATGCAGAATGTCTACAACAGAGGAAGTGAATGACAACAATGCTGATTCATCCAACACAGCACGTCAAAGAGGGACTGCTTGGATTAAAAAAATCAAAAACACAAGAACACAAGAACAGAAAAAGATAAATGTAACAAATTTGTATTTTAAAATGATAGCAGTTTTCAGAACAAAGACAATAGCAACCTGACTGCCTCTGCTCACTTATCAGAGGACACAAAGCATGCTTGTTTGCAAGGAAAATGTGCTGCGCTTCAGCCAGTCTGTCCTGGCCTAATAAACAAATGAATACGCCTTCTGACACATCCAGTCCACGGCTGAAATGTATCCTAAGCAGGTGGTAAGCATATCAACTTCAAGGACTGAGGTCACAAAGTGATTGAGAGGAGGGGAGGATAGGAGGTGGGGAAGGGTCCGACAGGAGCACAGAGTGATGACAAGCAACGACAGAAGCAAAGAGGAAACCAGAGGCTCAGTAATCAAGCTTGCTAAAATATTTATTGAAAGTTGACTCGAATCGCCTCCTACCTGCCATTTCAGTTAGGGCTCAGTGTGTATTATCAGTCATTCAGTGGGACAACCAGACGGTAGAACCCTAATTTGCCTTTCTTTAGGTGTTTTCTATGGGTTGTAGAGCAGCAGCAGCTTCTTTCTCTCTTCCTTCCCTTATCCTGTGTAGCTGATTCTGTGCCTGGACCATCTCTCCTTCTTGTGCCCCTCCCCTTACCCTCCTCTCCAGTCTGGCCGCAAAGATCAGTGCTGTTTGTAAAAGGATATGGCTCTTTGCTGCCAGGCCCTATGCAGCAGACTATATAGCTGCTCCTGACCAGAGTGGGAAAGCTTGGCAAAAATCCAGAATTGTCTGATGCAGTAACTAGGCACTGCCAGGAAGTGCAATGAGCAGCAGCCATTATCAATACAGTGTTTTAATTAAAGGTATCATAATAATAATATAAATAATATATATTACAATAATTAATACAACCCAAATTAAAATGACATTGAGACGTTTGTAAAATCTAAATAAAAACAGAATACAATTATAGTATTCTCACAGCTATGATTTGCAGATCATTTTCAACCTATATTTAGGCTAATTAACTACACTACAAAGACAAGATATTTAATGTTCAAACTGATCAGCTTCATTGTTTTTGCAAATATTCACTCATTTTGAATTTGATACCTGCAACACCTTCCAAAGAAGTTGGGAAGCAACTGTATTGTTCCTTTTAACAACACTCAAAGAGGACGCTAATTGTTGAAGCTTTGTAGATGGAATTATTTCCCATTTTTTCTTGATGTACAACTTCGGGCTCTCTATTGTTGTATTTTGTGCTTCATAATGTGCCACATATTTTCAATGGGAGACAGGTCTGGAAGGCAGGCAGAGCAGAATGTGGATTGGCCTTGTCTTGCTGAAATAAACAGGGACGTCCCTAAAAAAAGATGTTGCTTGGATGGCAGTATATGTTGCTCCAAAACCTGCATGTAACTTTCAGCATTAATGCTGCCTTCACAGAAGTGTAAGTTACCCAATGCTATGAGCACTAACACACCCTCATACCATCAGAGATGCTGGTTTTAGAACTTTGGTTTTCGGCCTTGCTGCTTGCAGAGTTTTCTCCAGATTATTTAGATTTTTTGATGATATTATGGGCCCACCTTACATGTCAGACCTCTTGAAATTTTATAAGACATCCCGTAACCTTCGTTCTGCTGATGCCAGGTTTTTGATCGTCGAGGTTCAAGCTGAGCACTGTGGGTGGTCATTCTGTGTTGCTGCCCCTCAAATCTGGAACTCGCTACCTCTTTCTCTTCGTAATATCACTTCTCTACCTGAATT
>JAUZST010062879.1:0-22933 GCA_034779995.1 Parotocinclus haroldoi | reverse complement strand
GTGTGTGTGTGTGTGTGTGTGTGTGTGTGTGTGTGTGTGTGTATGTGTGTGTGTGTGTGTGTGTGTGTGTGTGTGTGGCATCTGTTTGTAATTAATCACCAATGCTTCTCTGACTGAACTCAGGTAAAGCTTTATTCTGAAGCAGCTGAGAGCAGGAAGTGGGACGACATTCCAGCTGAGAGAATTTAACGCAAGGCCACATTTAACATCACTCATGTATTCAATAGATTTAGTGCCTGATTCATGAATCACCTCAGTCCAGTTACTGACAAAAGCATTCATGAAACCAGACAGGAAATGCGCATGTGTGAAAATATAGGACTTATGATAGATTATGATTTGCATCAGTAATGATAAATGCATAGTATTACCTGATTTTAAATTTAAGCTAACACAAACACAGGGGATAACAGCGAGTGCTAACATGAGGCCAATACAAAGAAATGCTAATGGCTAGGAACGCTACAGCAGATAGAAAAGAGCAAATATTAACAGTTACCAAGGAACACACAAAACAGGGAATAGTACATAAAACAGGAACAGACAAACTGTATCAAGAGCAACCTACTGTATATCAGATCACAGTCTTTGCATTTAATGCACATAATAAGCTACCGGGTCTTTTTAGGGGATTTTTGCAGGCTCAAAACAGTAACCGCAATGAATTAACCAACCTTCAGGATGTCACCACAAAACAACCACTGGCCAGATGTTGATACACAAAAACTAGTGCAGGCCTGACATTCATTCCTCATATCATAGGCATGTCTACCCCTCTTTTAAAACAAGACCTGGCATCCCAGTAAATAGTCGGGTGTGGTTTGTGTATGATAAGCTGTTTAGTTTAAAAGTCGATTGTTTAAACATAATATCTTCACAACAAAAATAAAGCAGTCCAGCCTCGCCTGGCAACCAGTAAAATAAACTTTTTCTCCTACCCTCCCTCTTAAAGCAAGCTTTCTCAAATTTGTTGGTAGAGTCACATTGTACTTAGACAAGATTACCTCTTTTCATTGAGCTTTCCATTTCTGTATTTTAAAAATGTATAGTTTATCCCTCATATATGGTTTATCTTTAATACCATTTTATTTGGCTTTGTGGCTCCTAGACGAAGCATTAACGGACATTTCTCAGATTTGTTGGTGTCTTTTCACAATACCCCCTACCCAGAAGGTCAGACGTTCTTCTTTGTGTGTTGGAATGATAGATTGATAGTCCAAAATGTCGCTGTTGTAACTTTGGGGGGCCTCAAAGCTTTGATCCTAGAATCACACGTGCCTCGTATCCATTGGTTAAGAGCTTCATTGTTAAATCTCGCCAACTAATGAGTGTCACAAGCTGAAAAAAACTCCCAAACTGTACGTACCCCAGTGCTAAATTCTAACCTTCATCATTTCATAAATGCAGATATTCCGTTTCAGGCACACATAGAAATTGAACATGACATTCTGATATGAGAGGCTAAAGCAGAAATGGCACCATCCTTCCAAACACATAATCCATTTTCTGAAATAAGAGTTTATCTATAGCAATCTCTCTGAGCCAATGTTCTCAAACACATTTATATGTTACGTTGATGGAGTGCTCAAACGCACCGTCTTTTTGAAAGCAACATAATGAAATATGACAGCCGGATATAAATTTAAACTCACTTCTGTATTGCTGCATATTGTATATGAATGGCCCAAACCATATCTGATTATTTGTCTCGGTTGCCCTTTGAAAAAGCTGGGCAACCAGTAGCTTACTGGTTACGGTCCAGGTTTCAAATTCCACTTCTGTCAAGCTGCTGTTGTTGGATCCTTGAGCAAGGCTCTTAACCCACATTAGCTACCATTGTACGACGGTGTTATGAGGATATATAATAATTAAGATCTAATATGTATACATTATATACAGTATATATCAGTATAGATTGTGACCTTTCTGAAAAAAGTAGTTGCTACCCTTCCAAAAATAATTTCTGGCCAAGCTTCTTCAGACTGTATTCTGCTATTGCTATTGGGAGGTCACATGAAATACCTGCCTCTGTAGCCTGTCATTGGCCATATTTACTGCTTTTATGGAATCCGGACAGAACAGAGGGTCATAAACCTGTCAGGACTTTTCTTGTGTAGTTTTTCCCCCCTTTGTTGTTTGTTGCAAATGCACTGGAGCAGTGATCGTTCTCAAATGAGAGCAATTAGTAAAATGTCATGTCCCATTCCCACTACTCTCGGTGGCTCATTGGCATTGCAGCTCAAAGCTAAAGCTAAAAGATTAATAGCTGTGGAATTTCATTAAGCCATTTGCTTGGGGAGCGTCAAGCGGTGAGAAAGTAATTAAACTTCGGTCATTTGCCTTAAGAGGCCCGACTGTTATCTGAGAAACATTGTATTGTTTTTTTTTCTCTCTCTCTTTCTGTATTGGTTCTGACTGACACCAAACAGATAGAAGGTCGGATTGTTTATTGATTGCAAAGGAAATGTAGGCACGCAGTATGCTTCATGAGACAAACTGGAGATTAAGCAGTACACACAGGTAGATACAATCTAACAGTAGAAATGAGCCCGTCTATCATTGCAGAACTATACCTAACAATAGCCAAGTCTGGAAATGTAAAGGCCTGTACATATACAATAAACAATTTCACATTCCAAAAAGATGTGCAAAGTGTCAAAAGTTAAAAGACATTAAATATTGCGAATTGGCGTGCATCATGACAACCATAATAATGGTAAATTATTTGCAAATTATTCACCTGTGACAGAAACCTACCTCATAGTTTTGTCTTTCGGCCACAGTTCGGGCGAGAATTTATTGTAGACTGGGATTTTGGATTCTGCAGGTAGACCATTGTGCTTGGATATGCCTGAAAAGTCAGATACTTCTTTCACACTGTGGCCTTTGGCAGACCTAAATTAATGAACTGTTTTGCGACCCATTTCCTCACATTGGCGAGGCAGCACTGTACCACCTCTTCTCAATCTATGAATTGTATGCCATGCCTGCTTACCTTTGTGAAATGCAGGATCCTGTAGTTACAACCATCATAGAGACATGACGTGACTAAGTATTTGCCCAGGTAGTATATTGCGACTAACAACACTAATGATGAACAGCTGGTAATATTGATGGAAAAATAGCATAGACATAGTATCAGGCCCTGTACTCATTCTCAGGGTTCCCCCAAATCTGATTGGGATGACCTGAAGAGACCAACAGCCCTGAGGACAATGGATCAACAAGTCATGAAACCTTTCTAGAACAACCTTTCTAGCTTCATAACGGTGGTGTGCAGTGGACTGCCCTTGTCCACGGTTTTCAGCATTTTGCACCGGTTCCCAAGTACTTTCCTACAGTCATTAAGAACCTCAATCTCCTCAAACAATAACGATAAACACTAACTGGCCCTTTTTATAGAATCTAAGTGTTTCCCAGCAAGTCCATTTGTTATCTAGCTATAGAGCTACTTCTAGGTCCTGATGTCCTCCACGTCAATCCCGCCAAAGACGACTGGTTGCGCGAGTGGTCCAGACCTACACTAGACCTATAGTGATCCGCCAGTACCTCCCGCATGTAGCTAGTTTAACCAACACCACACAACAAAGTTATCCGACAGGCCCTTGTACTCCCAACTACCACCAGCAGCAAATAGAAGTAATGAGTGAAACAAACATGATAACAAAATTGTCAATACACTGTTGGCTGAGACCCTGAGTGTGCAGCTACTGAATTAGAGAGTGGCAGCATCTCCGATGGTATGACTAATTAACACTAGCATTTGCAAACAAACAGATACACTTCGAATTAGCCAAGAAAAGTTTCTCCTAAACGCCAAGACAATGGACTGTTTAGAAGTTCTGCAAGTAACCCTTCAATTCGTGCCACTTCTGTTTTCCGTTGTATTGAGTGCACTGCTCTGCCAAAAGCTGCTGAGAGACTTTGTTTTAGTGCCAAATGTTAGGAACACCTGTAATTTCTTACTACAGGAGCTCAGATATAGCTAAAGAAGGGGGTAATACAATTCCAGGAACAGAAATCATGCACACCGGGGTGAGCATAGCGTTGGCTATTAAGTACAGGCACAGTGGTGCTTCAAAGTTTACAACCCTTTCCGATTGCTTTGTATTGCAACATAATTTGGATCTAAAATTTCATCAGATTTCAGACCTAAAGTCCCAAAGCAGGTTAAGAAATAAGTCATGCCATGATATTACATGCCATGGAGACCCTGTGTAAACTAAAATGGATGAATGTGTGTATGTGTGTGTGTATAAAAATAATATATCATTTTTATAATATTAAAAATATATAATAATTTATATAGCTCCATTCTATTGTCCATGGACGCTTCACAATCCATTTTCACACACACAAAAAAAACAAAAAATAAATAAATACAAAATAAAATAAAATAAGGTTAGTCTGAGAGTCTGAAAGATCTGCCACCGGCAGTGACCAGTTCGTATTTTGGGTATTTTTGGGGTCTCAGAAGACCTGAGTGTTTGGCTCGGGTTATTATAAGAATGCAAAAGTTGTGATTATAAATAAATAGCTTGAGGTCAGACCATTAAGGGATTTGTAAGTCAGAAGCAAGATTTTACACTGTACTAAACACACACACACACACGCACACGCACACGCACACGCACACGCACACGCACACAGCGTGACTTACAACTAACACCATTCTACAAGGGCCCTGCTCAACAGTGGCTGCTTGGCAGAAGTGGCTGTTCCTACAGGTCCAGTCTTAACCGCTTTTCCTACACAAGAGGCCCAAAAACTGTGACGCGTAACTCGAAAACAGTAGAATATTGTGTAGTACATTGTTATAGCACAATTCTAGTTGACTGGACCAATTTTTTGTTTCCATTCACAGCATTTAACCAACACGACATGTAGAGTGAGTTACAAATGATACCGTCTTACACAGTACAAGCCATTATCTTCAACCGAGTTGCCACCTTTGGCAGAGATAAGGCTGGAACCCTCAACGTTCTAGGCAATGGTCCAGTACTTTAAGCCCAAGAACTTTGCAAAGCATGCTCAATATTAAATGGCATGAATATAATTGAACATTTTTGCGCATAATACTTAAAATCAGCCAAAACTAGATCACAGAAGAATCAGACTTTCAGCCAGCTAACGGTCCACTCCAGCCCATACCTTCAAGCTTGATGGAACAGCCAGTATATTCTTTTACACTCATAGCATGCTTGAGATGATGGTTTATTGGCCAATTCAAAAGTACTTCACGTCTGTTCATAAAAGGACGTGCCAGGAGTCTGTCATCATGAGAGACTGGTAGCTAAAAATGAGCTTTAGAGCTGCACTGCTTGCAGTCCTTTAAACAAAAAAAAAAAAAAAAAAAAACACAGACTACAAATCTTCAGGTCTATAATAACGAGAACAGAGGCTTTTATTTCGTATGAGAGGCCAAATCATAAGCACTGATTTAAAGAGGATAATAGATTCCTCATGAGGTAGTTGGCATGCTGAGGGTGATTTACAAAGAAAGACAGAGGGAATGAGTATGTATGAAAATCACGTTTCTACATGTGGTGTTTGTACTTGGTGGCTGTAGCCATTTGTAGCCCCACAAGTGCTATAATTTATGTAACATATTCAATGTTTATTAAGCCTTTATTGTGTGATATACAGATATACGTGCGTATAGCGAACGTACAAGCAAGAACTACTGTTGCTTACGAACTTTGTATATACTCTGTATACACACACACACACACACACACACACACACACACACACACACACACACACACACACACACAGTTTTATATGTATGCATATACAGTCTAATCCGGACAATATATATAAATTTACTTTATGTAAATTAGTATCCAAATATGGGCCGCTTGACGTCTATACGGACCTGTATGCTTATTATTAAAGTAATTAATCTACTTAATCCATATATTATCTTGCAAGATGAATATATGTTACAATACAGCAGAAGTTTTGCCAAACACAATGCTTTACTAAACATACGGGGCATCAGCGTGAGCAGACTGAATGCTGAGTGATACTGAGAGCTATTTATAAATAGCGACATGATGATAGTGATGATCACTGCTCAGGTGACTTACATAAGCTGGATTTGCATTCCATAGAACAGGTCCCACGCATGGCTCCTGGGGCAGTTGCACATTATGTTCTATTTGTGAATTATATTTGTGGCAGGAAGACGACTAAGCAACATGTAGAAACAGCAGGAAAATTGGTCTTTGTTGTTTTTTCTCTCTATGACTACCTTGAAACGTTTCTAAACATGTTAATAACTGAACGAACACGCTCAGCGTTTTGCCGAGCTTTCGCCCATTACTGCTGACTGTTTATTACCTACCCCTTCGATTGATAGATGGATAAAAATGTCCTTTTCTGATGAATATTCGGTTTTTCAAAAGCTCCATTTCAGCCAGCGCTCTGAAGCACGTCAGACGAAGCCCATCCCGTGTTTTAGTCCATTGCCCTCACTCCGAAGTTGCCAACTTTTTCGTCTCAAACGGCTGTTTTTTATAGTCCATCATCTGTTTCGCTCAGGCCTAGCCACCATCAGATGCTGATGTTTCACAGAAGCACTTGGCAGGACGGAAGAATACATTTCTGCTTAATTAATCTCATTCCTTACCTTAGGTATTAAAAAGCAATGGTCTGTTTAACAACTTGCGGCGACACTAAACGGGCAATTAGTCACTGCTTTATCATTTCTCATATGTTTTATGGGCATTCTGAACGGACAAGCTGGGCTTCTCTAAAGGGGTGCTCAGTAGTCCCCGTAATCTTGCTTCGATATTGAGCCGTTCTCGGAAGCTTTATCAACCCAGACGCCATGGTGTGTGAAACATGTTTCGCTTCTGATACAAGGCGGAGGTGTTTGTTACTGACTGTGATCGATCGGAAATCAAAGGCTTCCCTGTTTGGTTCTAAGAAAAGCAGCATAGAGCCAGACAGGTGGTCTGACTATTAGAGTAGCCTAATTAAAGAGGCAAACAAACGCTGTGCTTAATGCTACATGAAGCTGTGATGCACAAACAAACCCTAATGTCACTGGATACGTTTACAGGTGTGCATGGAGTAAGTGGAACAAATGTAAATTATGAAGTTATCAAGCGTCCAGCGATCTACAATTGAATCTCAGAATTCACCTTTCCACTTAGACACAGACACGGCTCGTATGAGTTTTTTGGCCCCAAATTGAGACAAAAAATCCGATTTTGAACATGGGAACCCTAAATAAAACACCCTAAATAAAACACGAAAACACACAAATAAAAGCAACAATGCAAAGACAGTACGCTAATAACAATAAAACCCAAAAAAGAAGAAGAAGAAAGAAGGCATATTATATTATATTACTATACTATATGATGATCATATTATGCTTGTGTTTATTATATCAGTCTATGGGTGTGATTTCAAACACCCTCCTCAGTCTCTGTGCCACTGTTCTACTTTATTTGTCTTCATGTTTTTATTATCAAATTTATGTTCCTTTGTTTTATTCAGGTTTATATCGTCATCGACATGAGAAAAATATTCATAAAAACAATCATTTGGACGAACGGGAGCAGATCAATCCTATTTAAATGATTCCTTATGGGGAAATTCGATTCCGACCTCGTCTTTCTGGAACCAATTAAGTTCAAATTGGACATATATAATTAAAAATGATAACAGGAATAGCTCAGTTGCAGGGTTTCCATCCAAACGTTTTGCAAATGTTATGCACAGTTAAGGAATTTCGACAGCAAAAACATCGGAACTGAATAAAAATGAAGGCATTTAACTTGATCTTTGCTTTTAGCAGAATAACCTTTACAACCATTTACGATCTGTCCGTGTTCTTTGCGGTTAAGAGACAGGGGCTGAATGAGCCTAATAAAGACTGGATCCTCTTAAACAGCTATGTTATCATTTTAACAGTTACACTCCCCTTCAGTGGGGTCAACTATGGAATCATCTGACTTGCAGCTTGATTTGTCATTGTTTATCTGAATAAGCCGTATCCGACTGCAGGATTTTTTTAAAGGATATTAAAATGTATGCTTTTTCCTTTCAGCTTACCACTGTCCTTGTAAAAATGTGCAAAAAACGAGTTAGATACTCCGCTCGTGTCACACTTCCTCTATCAATCCCACTACATTTACACCATTAAGCTAACGTTCTTATCCAGTATGACCTCAGATACAGACATGAACCAGGAACTCCTGCCCAGCGGATCACAGCTGGGAACTCCTACCTGAGATCAGAGTTTTAACTCAGATGATGCACAGTCCATCCACTCCCTCTGCAGAAGTGGCATACAAACAAGCAAAGCCGCCAGCACTCTGACTAAGCCACTGCAGTTAATAAGCTAATACGACCTCTGGTGAAGTGATGGTTAGATTATACACCAAAGGTGACGCGTGTATTGTCAGTATTACAGATTTGTTGGGCTATTATCAGCAACTAGTTCAAAAGTCAGGCGCTCTCATGCTGCAGGGGTCAGTGCCAGGGTCCTTGGTTAAGGTTATTTACACTTGAGCCATGGCAGCATTAATGCAGAAAAGTATACTAAGATCTTTTGACAACATCAGCTGCCTACAAGTCATCATCATTTTCAGGGACGTCCATGCATTTTTCAGCAAGACGATGCAAAACCACATGCTGCACACTTTACAAGGGTTTGGATGTTGAAGATGAGCGTACGGGAACTGGACTGGCCTGACCGCCGTTTTGGCCTGTCCTCAACTTAAATTTTCTAACGAAAAACGCCACCCCGTGCTGCAGCACATTTGAAGGTCCGTATTGAGGAAGAAGGGTACAAAATAACACCAAAAAAACTAAAGCACCTGGTATCTCCTGTGCCAAAAAGTCTTTTAAGTGGGGTAAAAAGGAACGGTAAAAGATTTGAACATTTTTGGAACCCGTTAAAATTCCAACAGCTCCGACTTGCATCTGTCAATTAAGTTCAGATACTCACTTAGTCAACAACTAGTACTGGGCTCTGAAAAGCCCATGATGTCTGACTCTCAGGGTATTTTTCTTTTCAGTTCTGCAGTCTGTAGCCTAAATATCTCTTACACATATACAAAATAAATTACATAGACGCTAGAAGGCGGCCTCACGCAAATAAGAGGCTTTAATGGGATTTTTAATGGGATTGCGCAACCTGACCTCTCAGCTTTTGCACTTCATTGTGCCTTGCTGGGAATTAGAGCCAAACGTTTGCGATTTTGACAATAAAAACAGATCGGGATCAGAGAGGTGGCATTTATAGCAAAGACAAAATAATATAAAAACGTCCACGTTCGCGTTTCTTTACGTTTATTTCTCCTGACTGCACGTCTCTGGTTACTTCCCACTCTTATGGCCTGTATGCCTCCGAAGCAGCAGGAGCACAAGCAGAAACAAAACACTATTAAATCGAGAGGCACTTTGTGACACTAATATATTTTAACAGCCACAATAAGCCTATAAATAAAAGCAATTAAACCCAATAGCAGATCTTTTCGAGCCAACTCAAATATCCATCTGCAGAATTAGAAAACCCTACATTCCTCTGCTCCATGCAAAATCCAATAAGATGCTCCACTCTGATGTGTTCATGCCTCTGCTTTCTAATCTAATGCTCTGATCATTTGCCAGCGCGTTTACACGCCGCCTCTTTGTCCTTCACAAAGCTCCAAGTAGTTTGTTAGATTTAGACGGGTTCATTGCACTTCCTTGCTCCACCTGACTGACTGAAGAACTTTAAGAATTAGGAACTTCAAAGTAATGAGAAAAATGAAATGGGTTATGAGAAGGAGTTGAAAATTCCTGGGTTCCATCCCAGGGTGGAGCGGCCTGGGTCCTTTCTGTGTGGAGTCTGCATGTCCTCCCCGTGTCTGCTTGGGTTTACTCCAGGTACTCCGGTTTCCTCCCACAGTTCAAAGACGCGCGTTAGGTCAACTGGTGTCTCTAAAGTATCCCTTATTGTGTGACTGTGTCTCCCACCTAGGGTTGTTCCTGCCCTTGCGCCCAGAGTTGCCAGGTGGACACCGGCTGGCCTGCGACCCCGTGTGGATTAAGCGGAAGATAATGAATTTATCAATAAATCACTTTTCACAGTTAGCCAGCTGAACTGCTGAATATACCAGTGCGCCGTTTAAAACGATGCACTTGACTTTTTTAGATAACCTTTTATATGACAGGAAAATGACGCGTTGCAATAAAACCCATTATTCGGTGACAATGATGAAACAGTAAAATGAAGCGGTAAATGTTCTCGTTACTGGCTTAATTGATGAGCGTTTGTGTAATAGTGTGCTAATTAGAGGACTGTGTGCCGCATCCTCAGATCACTAAGAAGTGTGTCAGATGAGTCTGGTGGGTGTAATTACAAGGCTTGCTGGAGATCGACTAGTTGACTAGTCGTACAGATCAGGGAGCAAACGTGTTCAAGAGCTTGTTTTTAGGGAGTATTTTTGGCTCGTCACGATGGCTGGCTTATGAACCATTTTTGATTACAGAGGTCCATCCTGTTTGAAACGTCTTCTGAATTAGCGCCAGCACTGGTGAGATCATGGCAGTGGAATTAATTACTTGGCTTGTGTTCCTGTCTCCTTTCCGTGTCTCGTCGGATTAAAGTGGCTGGCAAATGAAGAAATGTAATATAAAACGTAATAAAAAATCCTGGAAGTACTAATAACTTTGGGGTGTTTAGAAGAATGGCTGGATGACTTGCCTTTCTGCGTTATTCTCACCTTAGCTCTGTGGATTAGCACGATTACACGGTCATTATTTGATCCTTTCTTGAAGGGGGGGTGTTAAAAAAAAACTGCAATTTCAACCAAACTCATCTGAAAACTCAACTACAAAACGACCTTATTAGCTTACTCATCCCAATCCTTGGTTGTAATGGCTTTCCATTTCCATGCTACTGCAGCGTAAATACAGCTGGTAAGATACAAGATAGTTTAGAATAATGTAATAAAAACGAGATTTCTAAACTGTGTGATTGTTGTTTATTAGATTACAGTGTCAGTAAAAAAGAAATTATCCCACCCTATAGAAGTCTGTGCATTTTGTCCCATTATACCACGCAAATGAAAATAAAGAACGACTTTTCCAGTATTTACACACTGAAGCCATAATCAAAATGAAAATGACTTACGTTTTCTGATAAATTATTAGAATTTAATTTGTAAAATATCCGATTTGAATAAGTAATCTGTCCTTCCAAACTGGATGGCCAAGCCAAAAGGATAGTGATCAGGGAAGCTTACGTCTGTACGGTTGTGATTGGTCAGTCTGTGCATGTGACAACAATCTCACTAACTTTACACAAAGCTGGCGTGGGTATCAGGGTTGTGAGAAAGAAGCTGTGACACGTTGAGTTTCGGTTGCGTTTTGCCTTAATGATGGTTTTATGCTCAGATGAAACCAAGATTGAACATTTTTGGACTGCAAGATTTATGTTTGGAAAAAACCAAACACGGCACCCCATAAAACCTCACTGCGCATGGTGATGGCAACATTACGTAATGAGGGTGTTACTTGTCAGCAAGATATGAGCAAGTGATCAGGACTGAAGGGAAAATGAATGGTACATCTACATTCTTGTGGAACACAAACGACCTTCTGCATAACATCTACAAACGGGAGGTGGTCCTCTTACCTTTGAGCACGATAACACCCTTAGACACACTGGCTTAAGAAAAGCAACGTCAATGTCCTTTAGTGGGCAAGTCAGAGTCGTGACCAAAATCGGAGAAAATCTGTGGATTGACTTGGAGAGCAGTTCATTTAAATCTAACCAAACTCAAACAAATTTGCAAGGCAGAGCGAGCAAATATTCCCCCAATCTTGGTGTGCAGAGCTGGTAGGGTCATATCCAAACAGACCGAAGGCTTTAATTAAAGCAAAAAGAGGCTCTGCAAAGTCCTAAATCGTGGGGCTAATCACTTTTCCAATACTGTTCTATTAGTTTTTCAATTTTTTAAATTAGTTTTCAGAGCTGTGTCTGTCGTCTTTTTCTTTTCTTGAATATCGTAAGGCAAAATATTCAAATAAATTTGAAACAAGATTGTTTGGTGAGTTCTGATTTCAGGCTGTAAAACAGTGGGGTATAAAGACAGACAAAATGAGTACAAAGGCTATGGAATTAGGGGATTGTATCGCGGATGTCCAGTCGACAAATCTGTAACCAAGTGCCTGATGCCATCATGTCAATATGGACCAAAATGTCTGAGAAATGTTTCCTTACTGAATCTAAAGCCATATAATAAAGGCAAAAGGGGGTCGGACCTCGAACTGGCAAAGTAAAAAAAGTCAAATAAAGTGGCCAGTTTAGAGTTATCAATGAACCTAGCACACGTCTTCAGACTGTGGGAGGAAACCGGAGTACCCAGAGTAAACCCTGCAGACACGGGGAGGACATGCAGACTCCACACAGAATGGACCCAGGCCGCTCCACCCTGGGATTGATCCCGGGACCTTCTTGCTGTGATGCAGCCTTGCTACCATTACTATTGTAAATGCCATACTATAAATACTCTGAACCACAATCCTGATTGTGATATATGCCGTTCCTACAGATAAGTGAATACATGAAATCTGTATTTTCTACATGCACTGGATGGACCGTCTTTGGACTTGAATTGTCACGCCAGGCTTTTCTCTTTATGCGAATATTACAGCCATAGTATTTTCAATAATAAGCACTGTCACTCAACCAAGACCCCTGTCACAGAAAGCCGCCATGGGCTTTCCACCAACCATACACACGCATGGACACGCACACACACCCCAACACAACACTCACTGAACAAAAGATTATGGAAGATAATAAATATTCAACTCGGCAGCATCTTCTCTTTATCCTGCTTCTTCTCTCCTCTCCACTCCGATCAATGCTCGAGCTGTTGAGGTTCAATCACGCCAGGCCCGTCCTCGGCACCGTGCAATTTCCCTACCCGCTCGCCCACGCAGAACTTCTACATATGCTGATACAAAGTTCAGGAGTGATAATGAGTGTGCCTATCAGCCTCGAGTAATCCTCAAATCAGAAAACTCAAAGATTTACTCATCATGGGTACTTATTCGCTTCCATCGTAACCTGTTTACACACGGAAATCATTGGCACAGGAACGGACGCTGACCATCAGACAAGCAGATGGTGCCAGGCTCAACTCGTGATCATCACTGACCATCTGGGAGTCGATGTCTTCGAGACAGACACAACCTGGATAGCCTTGCTTTTAAGCAAAGAAACATGTTGGGTAGTTAAATAGTGCAATATATGCCATGCAGGATATCGAAAAATGTAACTTCATAAGTACTGGTGCCTCAAGCAACGAAAAGGTCATTTATGTATTGCAAAAATATTGGGACACCTACACATGGGAGCTTTTATGTCAACCCATTCCGAAGTCAAATCCATAGCCATTTGTACAGAGTTTGTACAAGATTGGAGTTTGGAAATTTTGCCTGTGCATCAAGAACATTTGCCGGGTCAGCACAAAAACAAACAAACAAAAAAAAAGAAAACAACCCTCATAGACAGACACGTGGCAATGGGACTGAAGGGAACACCTGAATTCTGGTATGTAGAGCTGTGTCCCAATACTTTTGTCCATATAGTGTATAATGAGTTGATCTTTCTTTTCGCGGAACCTCAGATGGGGGGGGGGGGCTGGGGGGGTTGTAGCACTGCTGCCTCAAAGCAAGAAGGTCCGGGGTTCAATCCCAAGGAGGAGCAGCCTGGGTACTCCCCATGTCTGCGTGGGTTTGCTCCGGGTACTCCAGTTTTCTCCCAGTGAGGAACGTGGTAGGTTAATTGGTGTATGTAAAGTGGTACTTAGTGTGTGACTGTTCGTGTGCCCTACAATGGAAAGGCGCCCCTTGGGCACAGGGTATGCCCTTGTGCCCAGAGATGCCGGGTGGGCACCGGCTGTCCAACGATTTCAGGTAGATTATAATCATGATGGATGGATGGATGGAAATACAGAGGAAAATGTGTTATTTCTTAAACGCTACACATTTCACATCTAAATAACATAATGAAAGCAAGATCAAATCTGTCTAGTGACTTTTGTGCATCTGCTTCCTACAGAGGGGAAGTTGGGACTGGACTATGGATTACAAGGTCCTCTGCCAAGCTACCATCGCTGGGTCCTTGAGCAAGCAATTGTTCACCCACAATTGTTTGGATTGAACAAGCTATAGGTCACTCCGGATAAGGGCGTCTGTTAAATGCTGTACATGTAAATGAGTTCGGCTCCCAAATGTCATCGATGCGCCATGAGCCAAAACACACAATCTTACATTGTAGCATCCGAAATCAAACAATCCAGGATCATTCAATCTAGAGCAGCAGGTCATTTCCTCCTATAGCTATCAGATTAGTGGTAAAGACAATCAATCACAAAACTTTTGACTGACTGCTCTCTTAAAATTTCTTTCGGTTGCTCTTAAAGCTGTCAAATGGCATTTTTGAAACGGGGATGACAAAAGCGATGCGTATTTATCCCAACAACGTAGACACTTTTTTCCAATGTGAAAACGCCATCGCACAAAAAACTGACAATAAAATCTGATTTATGCTAAGGAATACCAATAGGAATGTTTTGCACGTTCTCACTAATGTGTGACATAGGAGTCCGGACCAATCATGGCCCTCGCTGGCATAAGCATTTCCTGGGTACGAATGAGTTAATGAATAAATGCCTCAAGACTTTTTCAACATTATCAGGCTTAAGTTACATTATCAGTACCCCTGCCTTTTTCTCTTTTCTTTATTATTTCTCTTGCTTAATCCTGTTGCTTTTAATTAACTTAGCAAAAAAAAAAATCCGTAATGCTCATTTTTATCTCCATTATCACCAGGCAAATCGTGTTAGAGGCTCAGAAGCATGTATAATTTTAAGGAAATGGGTCGTGCTGCTCGGTGTCATCCCCTTTTTGTCTCCTCATAAGCTGTGACTAAATAAGTGAATAATTAAAGACGCCAGAAGTGAGGCGAGCCATTGGTGCATTACACAACAAGCTCCAGATTATCAGCGTAGAACAACAGCGGCGTGTAAACCTGATAAGAAAAGTCACATCGAAACAAGGGTGCATTATTTTCAGCGCTGTAAAACGGAATCGAAGCCTTGTGAATGAAGTCGAAAATTGGCACAGTAACTCCACTTTGCATCGTGTGCTTACAATTGGCAACCTAGGTTTAAACTTGGCATCCTACTTTTAGGCTTCGCTTCCTGGGTTTATTTTAGCGTCTTGAGAGTTACTTCCCGAAATTGGCACTGAACATCCTTTAAAAATGGTACCCCTAAACAGCACCGTTAACAAAAGGAATAAATAAGGAATACGCTTGCAACAGCGCTCTTGGTTTCGGTGAACCGAAACATGAAGTCTAAGCTTTTAGGCCCAGTACCAGAGTTGGCAGCCTGCGCAGACTTAGTTTCAGGAGTTTTCACTTAGCATCCGAATACACAATTGGCCCAATGGTTTTACAATTGCCAACATTTGTAACATTTCTAACGTCGGCAGACCGCTGGAATTGACTCGCGCTGTGTTCTCTGAGACCTGCTGATTCGTCTCTGCAATTAGAGGCATCGGGCTAACTGGCTAATGCCAGCTTGACTGCATAAACTTTTTCCTTCTGCCAATAAACTGTCACAATGCCTATGTGTATATAACTAATGTCTGATCTGACCTTCTCTCTACTGCACAGCATTTGTCCTTTATAACGCACCTTAATTTATCCTTGTTCAGCTTCTGTTGTACATACTCAGCACATACTCCGTGTAACATTACCATCCAGAAAGACGCTATCCTTGTTCGAACGAAACCAAGATATCGCCAGACGGGTTCTTTAGCGCATTACTTCTAAAGAAGCGCCTGAATTCTGTAGCATCTCTTCTATTTAAATGCAGCAAAAATTGCGACTCCAAACATGGGCAACCTAAAAAGAGCACTCATTGGTGCGATCTTCCAAAGGCGATACACATAAGCCAGACCAGTCGGTGGTGATAATGCACCAATACAAGCACAAGGGCAGGAACAACCCTTGATGGGGTGCCAATCCATTGTAGGGCGCAGACACACACACACACACACACACACACACACACACAAATTAACCTTTGGACTGTGGGAGGAAACCAGAGTACCTGGAGTAAACCAACGCAGACACAGAAAGGACCCAGTCACAGATCATTATTAGGGTCCTTAGTTTATCTCCGAGTATTCTTTTTACTCGTTTTACTCTTATTCCAGGGTTTTAAATCATTTTATTTATATTATTCTGGCAAAGCAAAAACATGATTTTTATATCAGCAATTTAAATACTGATCCGTTTTTACGGTAATTGTTTTCCCAGTGATACTATTGGGGTATAATAACGATAACGTGTGCAAACTGGTGGTCAGTTTTCAACTGGCGGTGGTTTTTCCAGTCAAGCACTTAAAACGTGTTCATACTTTTGGAGCAAGAAGGCTTTTGAAAAGCACTCGCCAATCTGGCATTCTTAAAGGTACATCACTCTTAATGTTGTCTGTAAATGACCAAGAGAAATTATTAATCAGATCAACTCCAGACGTGTACTTTGCAAAATAGCTGCACTTTTTGTCAGTGAGGGAAAAACAGCTGAGACAGAAGCACGGCACAAGTGACTTTTAGAGCAGTTTCAACCTTTTTTTAAATGTCAGAGGCCAAAATAATGGAGATATATCACTTATCTAGCAATGGCACTTTGTTTTGGCATCTTCTCAAACCTTCCCTGACATTTTCTTTTTGTCTTATCCCCAATGCCGACTCGCATACAAATGGTGATCTTTATCGCACTTCATGGTGGAATGATCTATGACTTTTTTGTCGCACACTTAACATCTTTAATAATGACACATTAGTAGACATTTATTAATTCATTCTCTATACACTATTAAGTTTTTTCAAGGTTGTTAAATGGCCCATTCGCTAGCATGGGCCACAAAACAGGAATCAAGCCTGGACAGGATGCCAGGTCATGACAGGACAAACTCACTCACTTACACTGGGACACATTAGAGATGAAGATTTGTTTCCGTTTGTCCTCTTTAAATGTTGCGATCGGCATCCATGGCCATCTTAGCGACAAGTTAATTAGTTAAGTTAAGATAAGTTAAGTTGGACTGTTGGAGGAAACCGGAGTACCCGGAGTAAACTGACACAGAGAGGACATGCAGACCCAGGCCGCTCGACCCTGGGATTGAAACTGGGGTAACAAGGAGTAAACCCAGGCAGACCTGGGAGAACATTCAACTAGGATTCAAGCCTGGTAATCTGTAGCTGAGGTGCCAGCACTGACCACTGCACCACCCTGTCACCTCACAGCTCCCACACAGACCCGGGTTTGAAAGGCACTATATCAGTCTTCAGTGTTCAAGCAGCCTGGGTCCTTTCTGTGTGGAGTCTGCATGTCCTCCCCGTGTCTGTGTGGGTTTACTCTGGGTACTCCGGTTTCCTCCCACAGTCAGGGGACACCCCTGTTAGGTTAAGCAATGTCTCTAAAAGTGGTCCTTAGTGTGTGACTGTCTGCGTGACTGTGTTTGTGTGCGCCCCACGATGGATTGGCGCCCCGTCTAGGGTTGTTCCTGCCCTTGCGCCCAGAGTTGCCGGGTGGGCTGGCCTGAGACCCCGGGTGGATTAAGCAGAACATAATGGATGGATGAATGGAGTACTACATTATCTGAATCCCAACAGCCCTGTGGGGTTGGTAACAATCTGCGTACACTTAACGCATTTAAACAGTTTCCAAAATGTAACGCTCAGGACTTTGAGCACCAGAATGTCCTGCACTATTCATGTGTGTACATATAAACCCGTTTAATGCGTGCACCCCCATGTTTAATGTAAGAGAAATCCCTTCAGGGAGCAACACCATATACATACATTGTCATAAAATCATCGTATTGTCTAAAAAACACTTTACTACTCGACCTTGTAGGATAAAATTATGCAGAGCATGTTTTTTTTAACCATACACAGATGATATGAGACAGCCGGTGGGCTATATGAGAAGAAATGAGATCAGGAGATCGCTGTGCGTGATAAGTCGCACGCTAAGCCCTTTTTTTGTGAAGAGAGAAATGATGTGGCGTTACTAGCGTTATTGAGAGTGACATGAGCAAAATGGTTTGCGTGTGCAAATCAGGTTTTCCAGCTTACTCACAGACATGGGGACCCCATAAAGACGAGAAGTTGAGGTGATAAGATGAAGCAATTACAATCGATTAAACAGTGCTGCGCCATTTGATTTCTTAGCTCGCTTTAATTGAATTCACTTACAGAGGTCACGTTCGCTCCAGCTCTAAATACGCCCCCCTTTTTAGCGCTTAATACCGTCATGTTCACACTCGCATTGGTAATGAATGGGACAGCAACACCTTATTAACTACTGTGATCCTGGACCATGTGGTGAAAGCAGCTGTCGAGTTGCTCAGTATGCTAATGTGCTCAAGAAAGCGTTAGCTTGTGAGATGAATAAAGTCCAAGATACGATTACTCCAACTTTTTACGACCCAACTGGGGAAACTGGAAGCTCATCACTCTTGTAGTAATACACTATGTGGCCAAAAGTATGTAGACGCACAGCTGAATAGCGGAAAGAGCTAACAGGTGCGTAAATCAAAGCTCACAGCCATAAACTGTATCGAAAACGCTGGGATTGGAACTGGTCCTAACTGGACCCAGATACTCATATAACTATATCACAAGAATAAAATATGATAATGAAATATCCCCTAATTTGTATTAGCGGTGTGTATAATTTAGGCTACCCAAAGAGGATGGTCCCCGTTTTTTTGTATTTCCCTGCAACTCTTGAGATACTTGAAAAGTGATTTAAAGAGAATACTCCATTGTTAATAGCACTTCTAAAATAAAATCTAATCTGACATGGTGCAATCCAAGCATTTATGGGTTGCAGACCTTTCCCAAGGTCCCAACAATGGCAACTTAGTAGTGCAGGTAGAGCAACTCTCAACCTTCTGGTCAACAGGCCAGTACTTTGACTCAAGTCAGGTGTATTTCTATAGCACTTTTTACAACAAAGCATTGTCTCAAAGCAGGTTTACATTAGATTATCTTCTTTGGCCAATCCTAAATTGAACAAAAGTAGGGCAACAGTGCAAAGAAAAAACCCTCGAAACATTAGAAGGAAGAAACCATGGGATGTCTTTGGACTGTGGGAGGAAACCGGAGTACCAGAAGTAAAGCCAAATAGACACGTAGAGGTTGTGCAAATTCCACACAGAAAGAGCAGGCCATACCACCGTGGGATTGAACTCAGGACCTCTTCGCTGTCAGGGGGTGGCGCTACTGACTGAGCCACTGTGCCGCCCAGATGTTAACTGTAAGAATAAATCAAATTGATCTAGTCAAATAAGTTTGTAGTAACAGTGCAAATAACATCAGTTCAACTATGAAGCAGTAGACCAGATAGCAGAGTCATGAAGAAGGCAGAGCACCAAGAATTATGATCTCTGCTAAAACAGATCATGTAATCTTTAAGTGTCCACAGAATGTTCACAAAGTAGCATTTTTGTAATTCTTCAGTGCATCTGATCACTTTAGGTCATGTTATGTTTGAAACGGGTTTGCAAATAGATATACTTAAGTGGTCTCAGACTTCTGAGCTGAAGTTCACAAGGTCTTTACTTAACTAAAAGTACTACTGTGTAAACTCAAGTCAAAGTTGAAGCAAACGTGTATTTTCACTCAAGTGTAAATATAAATGCACATACTCCTAAATATATTTTAGGAAAAAATGGAAAATTATGTCTTTTCAAAGCCATTTTTAACTCAGTTACTGAGGGAAAGAGGCACATATCCATGACAGTGATAATGGTTTGTACTTTGATGATTTGATTTCTGAACTACATGAATCATTCGCAAAAAAATATATAAAAGACATGATCATCTTTAGCTAAGCACAGCAAAAACAGAATAAAAACGATTTTAGACATATCGAACCTAAACACAAAACACTTTAGATTTTGCCTCCAAATGTCTGCGAACGAGACATGATATTTACCTCAAACAATAGTTATCATGCCATGCCGGGACATGAGAAAACCTCTAGTGTCTCAATCATAATATAATTGGTGTAAACTGTATATTACTCTTTTGGGGAGTAAAATGGATTAAGCTGAACATTAAAACTTTCAGACTACAGCACACAGAGCTACAGACAGAGATACACCTCTGTCCAGTGCCACATTTCATAAGCACACTGCCTGACATTCATATTGAAAACCCATCCCACTGTTCAAACCTACATCCTCAGGAATTGCCCTTTCCAGCAGCAGACTCTTCTCGCCAAGGCACAGGAGCTGTGGCAGAAGGACTATGCTGAATTTAACTAATTATCCCACTACGGCAATCGGCATCAAGCTAATATTTAATGTTTTTCGTAGGGACGTGATCAATTTATAACATCTACATTAACACTGCTTTTTCATTTACAGGGTTTAGCAAAAAGCTCTTATCCCAAGCACCTCATAATTGAGCTGAGTGGTTGAAGGTTAAGGGTCTAGCTCAAGGGCCTAGCGGTGGCAGCTTTGGAAAGCCAGGATTTTAACTCGTAGCCTTGTAATAAGTCCAGAGCTATAGTCGCTGAGCACAGATGGGTTCTAAGGCGGCCTAAGAATGGTCTTTCCTCATTAGGGAGGGCTAGGTGGAGTAGAGGTTAAGGTACTGGACTCAGGGGTAGCACCGAAAATCATGTTAGTGAAATCTGGAATGATGTACCTCTGGCATGAGTAGGTTAAATCAAGCCATTTTGATTCAGAGTTTACTTTCGGGTAGTGTACCTGCTGGTGAGAGATAGTTCCTGCTGGGCATGCCTCTACGATGCACTCACCACCAGAAAGAGCACGAGCAGCTTCCATAGTTTTGTTTTACACCATACAGACACAGGTAGCACCAGCACTACACATCCCTGTCTGGGCCATTTCCAAGCAATTGGTATATGCAATTCAATTCAAATGTATTTCTATAGAGCTTTTTACAATGGTACATTGTCTCAATGTAGCTTTACAATGTTATATTATCTTAAAAGGCCAATCCCAAATTGAGCAAGCCTAGGGCGACAGTGGAAAGGAAAAACTGTAGAAGGAACAAACCAAGACTCAAAAAGGGCCCCATCGTCCATTGGTGGCCTAGATGTTGTCATGGTAATTTGTTGTCATGGCATCCACGACGAGTCCTGCCATGAACAGCCAGCCTCTGTCATCCTTAACAGTGATACAAGGGGCACTAATAAATCAGCAATATGCACAGGACATCCCGTAGCCACATGGCCTCTCATAGCCTTAGATTGGCCAGTGTTCATATCTAGCACCCAGGCTGCCACTGTTGAACTGTTGAGCATGGTTCTTACTTTTACATTATGGCATTTAGCAGACGCCCTTATCCAGAGCGACTTACAATTCAGGCAATGGTGGAACTTTGCTTAAGGACCCAACTGTGGCAGCTTGGCAGAGGTGGGAGTTAAACCCTAGACCATCAGGTCCAGAGTCCAGTACAGTACTTTAACTGCTAGGCTAGCGCTAGACTACCTCAGTTGCACACAGTGTACTAATTGAAACAACTCTTTCAAAGCATTTGCTAAGAAATTACAAAAAAAACTAGATGGAGTCCTAGAAAGGCTAATGGATTAATTCTGGGAGTGAAGCAATGCCAGTCTGCAGTTCATGATGAAAGATACAAGTGCCTCTGACTATATATTGTTAGCTTCAGGGACAGGTGATAACTAAATGTATACAGAGAACAGACAAGTACTTTGGTGGACAGACAATTGTACAAAAGCTTTAATATCCAGACCAATAAAGCTTTCTGGTGAGGCAGTAAGCTCGGAAGAAATCTCACTGCCTTATTCCCATATGTGTTCAAGAAAAACGATTAAAACAACAAAAACGATTAAAATGTTATGCCAATTCTGCAATAATATAGCCACATAAGCAAAGTCTGGGGTACGATTAGCAAAATAGGGGATATTAATAGGACCTATTAAATATCAGCCCTGTATAATGATGCTACAGCAGTTACTTATTTAGAACATAGAGCACTGCTGGCAGCAAACCGTTTGTAACAGTCCAGCAAATCTAACCCCAGATGAACTGAGAGCAAGTGAGAAGGTCTGTAAGAGGTCTGTAAGAGGCACACCGGGGTACGAAAAAAAGAGCTGTTCCATATAGGCCTCTTCGAATGTCTCTTTCTGAGCTTAAAAAAGGCCATCAAGGGTGCGGGAAATACATCTCCAGGGGCAGATGATATCTTTTATTGTACAGTGGCTCGCCTAGCAGATGACTCGCTTGCAAAAGTGCTCAAACTATTTAACAAGGTTTGGGAAACAGGCCAACTGCTTCCAGCCTGTTAACTTGGAGTATTTGTCCCGGGGTAGGGGGAAAAAAAAAATCCACCAGACTCTTACCATTACAGAGTGAAAACCTTAACGACAAACCGTGCAAACCTGCAGATTGTTTGAAAATGTTTAAACATGGCACTAGAATTCTAAGAATACCAGAATCGGTATTGGGATGGAAGATCTTCGTGCTTTGGGGAGCAAGGTCTCATAACAGCTTTGTCCCCTCAGTTTAGGGACCACTGTGTAAATGCAATGTTTTGAAGCCAGTTCTCAAGCTATGATTATGAGGAATCCACAACTTTTTCTTTTCCATAGACTGAAAGAGAAGTAAAGAGTACTCCACTGTGATGCTTCCTTATTGTCACCGCAAGGCCCTGTCTGCTGCCCAAGGAGGTTTGGTTTTTCCATCTTGGTCCTCCTAAAGGGGCAGCATGGTGGCTCGGTGGGTAGCACTGCAGCCTCACAGCATGAAGGTCCTGTTTGTGTGGAGTCTGCATGTCCTCCCCGTGTCTGTGTGGGTTTACTCTGGGTACTCTGGTTTCCTCCCACAGTCCAAAG
>JAUZST010062868.1:0-22934 GCA_034779995.1 Parotocinclus haroldoi | reverse complement strand
CCGTATTTGTGGTCTGTCTGTGGATACTGCGTTATGGGCTCCGATATAAACACCAGATAGGGATCCTGGGGATTTAGTGAGACTAGGAATGGTCTCGCGAGATCTCCCGGGGACCCTATCTTAACAAGAATGGCATTTCACTGGTTAAAACAGTGGCCAAAGTGTAAATGTCTCATCAGGACATGCCTACATACTACTTCATTTGTGTGTATTCACTTAGTACTGGCCATGCAGAAAATTGCAATTTTGCTTTGGGAAACTTCCTGTAATTTTCGTTCTCCTAGTTTTCACTGGGCACTTGCTACATTCCTTTGTAATGTATTAACAGTCTTAAAATTAATAATGAGAATAAATATATTCCCTGGACAAGACATTAGTCACCTTGCATGTTTAACATGGTAGTGACTTTAGGGTAGTATGCAGGTTTTAATGTAATTTTTATGTTCAAACTACAAATCCCAGACTCCCCTTTCTGTATTTTGGTCACATGACCATAAATGTGTCATCATGTGATGCTGTGAGTCTGTGCTCAATCTGTTTGCTACCTCGTTCGGTGTGAAGGCAAAGGCTAAGTGCTCTCAAGAAAAGAGGTAATATTGGAGAAACCTCTTTCTCTCTTTCTCTTTTTAGCTGTCTGTCATACACACATATACTTTTACAATACAAATTGCTGGGATTAATGCAGGAAGGAGGCGAAATGAAGATATGGAAGAGATGGAGAAGGAAATGAAAGGGATAGGCCAGTGATACATCTGTGTAGCATGATCTCTCTGACATCCCCTTGTTTCTCTCTTTCTTTATCTCTCTCTCTCTCTCTCTCTCTGTCTCTCTGTGTGTGTGTGTGTGTGTGTGTGTACACGTGTACATGTACGTGTACGTACACATTACAGCTATTATTACGTGGGTGCGTAAGCACATCTGCAAGACTGTAAAATCTTTTGTGTATAGTGAGTGAAGCCTGAATAAGACTTTGGTACTCAGAATCAGGAGTGTTAATTACACCGTACACAGTGTGC
Source organism: Parotocinclus haroldoi (assembly GCA_034779995.1). Classification (NCBI taxonomy): domain Eukaryota; kingdom Metazoa; phylum Chordata; class Actinopteri; order Siluriformes; family Loricariidae; genus Parotocinclus; species Parotocinclus haroldoi. The sequence goes on along the minus strand of JAUZST010062868.1, from coordinate 21,918 downwards.
TAGGTACAATAAATCCATATGCTTATGGCTGATAGACAATTACTTATGCATTGATATGTTGGGTTGTGCTTGGTTAGATGTTATTGGCTCCAGACTAGAACACTCACTGTTTTATGTAATGCATGTCTGAATACATCGACACTACTACTGCTTCATGAATAGTAATAATACATTATTAAAAAAGTTAAAGTGCAGACTACTTATTCTGCTTTTGGTATTACATACTTCTCTTTGGCATGTGTGTTTATTTTTGTGTCATTATACACACATGCTCTAGTATAATGCCACTGATCCTATTTTGATCAACCAGCTGAGCATACATTAGAATACTATACACTCAAGATTACTGTACGTCCTTGTAGTGACATGTATGAGAAACAAAGGAAGGGTCAGCCAGGCATAGGTTTGTCTCGCTGCTCATGTGGTAGTGGCTCCTCCAGTTGATCGAGATATCAGGAAAGGTGGCAGATGGACATACAACATGCTCATGATCTCATAACGAGTCTACTGCCTGCTGGTGAAAGGGGGCGATCACAAGTTGTATGGAGGCTGTATGTGGCCTATAGCCCTCCTATCTGAGGGAAGGGGCCAACAAGATGAGCAGTTCAACAAAAATGTATTGGCTGTACTCATGGTAATTTTTTTATTATGGTTATTTATTCATAAAGCAGAACAGTAAATATATTATAATATTTATATTGTAATATTTAACATTATATTTTGTCATCTGTGCCCAGTTGTTGACACCATAGTTCATCAATCTGTTTATTCTATGTACGTATGAGTTTCCTTAAAGTACATATCCATCCAGTACATGTAAAACATGGAATCTGATTTAAGTATTTTTGGAATGTGCGTTGGTTCACAGTCCACTTATTGCATAGCCATCAATCAGTCATGGAAATTAAGCATGACTTCATTAGGCAGTTCGATCAGCCTGCTGCTTGAAAAGATAATATAGGCACTATCTAAATGAGAACAGAAAGAAAAAACAGTGCTTATTGTTGTTCAGAAATATACATCCAGAGTAACAGATAGCATTCGTCTATGTCTTAGAGAAATGTGAAGACTCAGGATTGACTTCTTGCGGTGTCTACATTTTTAAGACAAAATGAACCATGTAGGAAAATGTAAATCCATTGGTTAAGAATATACTTACATGTGTTTAATATACTTACATGTTTCTAATGTTTAATATTTTGCTATCTTATGGTGTGGGGGTTGGTGGGGGAGGTGGGTAGTTTTATTTTGGAGTTGCTGTGATTGTATTGGGCTGGCCTAGAAAAAAGGTCCAGGGAAGTCCAGCCATATGGAGTGCAATGATTTTCTTCTCATGTTCACTTTTCATGTTCATTCTGTAGTGAATAAACAGTGTCACATACACAGGCATATACACACACACATATATATATATACACACACACAAGATGGTGGTTGTAAATGATGAAGCACTTTTAGTATCAGTCTATCTATTGTTGCTTGTATGTTAAAATCTGAAAGACCATGAATTACTTACATTACTAGCCCAAATCATAAAAAAAGTTTGGACAGTATGGAAAATACTTTTAAAAAAGAGTGTTTCTTACATTTTCTTTTGCTTTTATTTTATTGTAGACAGTATAAACCCAGTGCGTTTTATGTTTCATTTGTTAATAGACTTCTATTGGTGCATTTTAGCCCTGGAACACATTTAAAGATGCTATGATTTGGGCAATGTAGTTAATTCTACTAATAACCCCCCAAAAATTAATAATGCTGTGAACAGGTCAGACAGGTGATGTCAACAGGTGATTGTGGTCATGATTTGGTACAAAAGCAGCATCCAGGAAAGGATGAATCTTTGTTGAGCAAATACGGCCAGATGATCTTCAGTTTGTCAAGAAATGCATAGAAAATGTTTAAAAATAGTTTTTCCAAACAAAGATTAGAAGGGATTTGCATATTCCCCCCTCTAATGTGCATAATGTGCATTAAACTATTCAAGGAATTAGGAAAATATATATAATAATATAATAATATTTATATTATGTAATAATATTGGCCCCCTAAGGCAGCACTGCATCAAGACGCACCATTCAACAATAGCTGATATAACCAACTGGGCAAGAGATTACTTTGGTAAATACATTCACGCATGGCACTTAAAACTTTACTGTGCAAAAAAGCCTTGTGGACTCTGAGACATCTAAAATGTAGACCATCACACATTATGGTCAGATGAATTAATGCAGAAAAGCAACATGTTGTTCTCAAGATGTCATCTTTTCTATGGACGTCTATGCATTTTTCAGCTAGACAAGGCAAATTCACATTGCACACATTACAAAGGCTGTGGCAATGGCTGTGCAGTTCTGACCTGTCCCCAATAGAGAATGTGTGGAGAATGTTGAAGTGAAAAGTGACGACAATGACCCCGTTCAGTTTCACAAGATGTGTTCGTAGCAAGAATTGGACAAAATAACACCTGAAACACTGTATTTCTTGGTGTCCTTTGTGCCAATATATTGTTTAAGTGTGGTGAAAGGGAAAGACAAAAAGTGGTTAATAGTTTACAGTCCCAACCTTTTTTCAGTGTGTTGCAGGCTTGGAATGCTTTTTTAACATAATAATCTCAATAGCATTATGTAAGCTGATACAATGGCTGTCTAATTAAGATGTTGCTTCAACATATCTGATAATTTACTTGAAATTTGGTGTAATTGGAGCATACCACAAAGACAGAGTAGTGCGGTGCAAAATTAATTACAGAACTGGGCAAATGAGAGGGCTGTCTGATCCAGATAACAAGCCATAATGCTTGGAAATGTAGTAATTCTGGGTGGTCAGGACTCAGGAAAAATACAACTAATTAGTATCTATACAGATTTGATCACATGACACTGTTTTGGCAGGATGTGTAGAGGGAATATGCCTCACTATGACTCTTCTTTCAATGAACATTTATGACTAGACAGAGCTGGTTTGTGCTTATGTTCTGCAGCATAGACAGAACACATGATATTGTTTGCACTTGGGTTTAAAGATGAGAGTGTGATTGTCAGGCAGAGGTCCAAACAAGATGATTGGCTGTAAACTGTGCATTGCGGAATCACTTGGAAGTGTAGATTGTGTAGCATTGGACTGCTATATTAGGAAAGTTGATTTGAAGGTTAAAAGCAACTGATATACAGTATAAAATTAAGGCCAGGGTCTCTTAATTGTCTGTGTGTGTTTACCATGTTTACCATGCCTTGCATGTCATGTTGCCAGTTAGGTTCTGTATATTGACAGTTTGAAAACACAGGAACTATGTTATATCCATAAAAGACAATATATAAATCTACTCAATTTTGCAGTTAGCTTCATTCAGGTGCTGCAATGGCAATTAATTAGCCAATTTGTGCTGCAATAGACTGGTGCCCTGTGATTTTTTTTAAATTCACTTCACAGATCTAGCCCCTCCCACCCCCTCTGCTCTGACCAGGATATGCAGGGTTAAAACATAATAAAATGCAGGTATAATAGGGGTATTATACAAGTATAATGTATTGGTATAGTATACTAGTAAAACTTGTAGTTTAATTGATTTTATGCATATAAAAATAGTATTAATTAAATAATAAAGAAGTACAATGTTTAGCATTTCAGTAAATATTAAATATTAAAATGGTAGTTTTTAATGTGTTTTAAATTAAATTAAATGAGAGGAATTAATGTAAAACTAAAAATAAGTAGGAGGTGAAGTTGTTAGTCAGTTTCAGCTGCTTTAAACTTAACAATATGTGCACTAGAGGAGCAACAATGAAACAACCCCCAAAACAGGAGTGGTTTAATTATTGGAGGCCATTGACATTTTGTACCTCCTCTTCTTTTCTGGCTGATTTTTCCTTAGTTTATAAGTTGGCTAGGGTCACTGCCACTGTGATACTACGGTACTATGGTGTGGTACCTGGATCCTACAGAGATTGCACAGGAAGTCCAACTTCTGGGTTCGTGGAGACATTCCAGGAGACATTCAGTTACTCTATGAGAGCTGGACAAGGCCGTAGAATTCCCTTAACCCCTCAGCAGGACCGGTATCTTCTCCTTTGTGCAAGGAGGAACAGGATGAGCACTGCCAAAGCCCTACAAAATGACCTCCAGCACACCACTGCTGTGAATGTGAACAATCCAAAACAGGCTTCATGAAGGTGGCCTGAGGGCTCAATAATCAACTCAGCACCATTGAGCTCAATTGGCATTTGCCATAGAACACCATAAATGGCAGTTCTGCCACTGGTACCCTCTGCTCTTTAGATGAGACAGGCATGACAGGGTCTGTAGAGTCCATGGAGTATGCTAGGCAACCTTGCAACCTCATTCGACATGCCTGGTTTGGTGGTTGATCAGTGATGGTCAGGGAAGGCATATCCCTGGAAGAACGCACATACCTACATACAGTCTAGACATCTCAATACCATGACTCCTATTACAATTCGGGATGAAATCCTTTCCCCAACACATTACCCAATTAATATCAGGAAATATATTTTGCATGATACAGAGATAATAATTCAGCATTCTCCTAATTTGATAAATTTAAAATGTAGAACCATAATAGTCATTTAAAATCCTTATCCTTGATCACATTAGGCAGTATAATTCAAGCTGTGTTTCTGCACTATAACCCCCAACTTGAAAATGAAGAATGAAAATAAGATAACATTTTTTATTTAAAATTCCTTGTTTAAAAAATTATCACTACTTGAAATCATAAAATACTTGAATACCTGAAATAAAATTTGGAAAATCATATTTTTATGGGTTATGGGCATTTCTGTTTAATAAAAACTACTTCTAAGATAATTATTTTATTTACAAGTGCAATTTTCTAATGTAATTCATTCACCTTGACCTGCAGCTTGCACTGTGATATCCATATGGTTTGATTGTTCTCAGCTCAATTTCTCTTCTCTGTCGTGATTGGGCAGACTCATTGATTGTATCAGATTGGTTGAGTAATTGATTGTAACTGGTTATTAACCTCAGAGAACTTTGTGGCCAGCAAAGCACTGTGAGAACAGGCCTTAATCATTCACAAATGGCAGCCATTAATGAAATTAGATCCTGTTCTAGAGCATAACATTATTTGTTCAAGGTAGTATCAACAAGGGCATTCAGTGCTGAAGTTTACTTTCCTGTGCAATTAGATCTCATTTACTATTTTAATTACAATGAATTTAGGTTTATGAAACATTTAGGGCCATAACTACTCAATTAATTGTTTCATGAACATAGCTACAGTGCAGCGAGATTAGGGTAAAAGAAGCATCAAATAAGGAGGCTTTGAGACATGTTTAAGGTATTTATCAAAAACAATTGGTCTGAAATCTACCCTACACATGGGATAGCTACAGAAAATGCACACAATCACTGATTGCTTAATTAGGTTCTACACTCACTGTTTGTATTTTCCGTGTTCACATAGGTTTACTATGGTTTCCTCACATAGTCAAGATAGATTAAGTAGGCAAATTGAAACTTGCTATGTCCATTATTTTGCCAGGTCTTATACAACTTTGTTGGATGGATGGGGCAGAGACAGTAAAACACAGGATAATGACAAGCAAAATGGTCAGTGAACTAAACTACAATAAGCACAAAAACACAGATAAAATGGGGACAAACAGTTGCACAGAACAGGTGATAAACACAAAGCTTCAACACAAAATGAACACAAAGCAAATAAACACAGATGAGGGCAAGCAAAGCACACTTACAAGAAGTAAATGCACATTAATTTAATTTTAGCATGGATGACTATAGCCATGAGAGGGGCAAGGTTATGTAGTAAATTCAGAATTTGTCATTGAGGTTTTATTTATTTCCCACTTTTGAGGCAGTGCTGCCATCATCCTTGTTTTCCCACAATATAGTTGGGATTAAAGTTCACAGCACATTACAGTATGTAATAAATTCAGTATCAAAATATACACTGTTTATATAATGTATAAATAATTGCTATACTAAGGAAGGTCCTTTTGCTATGAACTTTCTCTATAAATGCAACTGGGCCTAAAGCCCCACTGTCTTATATGTTAAAATATGAAGCACACAGAGGACAAGGAGGAAAAAAACACTGAACATCCTGTATGGAATCCCATTGGGAATAAAGTGAGTAAACAAGCCAACATGGTGGAAGACTAAGAAGGATGTGATGGTAGGGCATGCTATGCCAGATGACTAAGAAGGTCAAAACTAGACATAGTCTTGACAATCACCTTGTTTGATGCTATTATTGGATTTGTTTTCCATACTATAACAGCTGGTGATGCAACCCCAAACCGAAAAAAAATTGGGCCAGTACGAAAAAGCATAGTTTTTCCTACATGTACTTTGACTCTTACTTATTAGCAGACCGTAAAACCTGAGATATCTGGTAATAAATAACTTTATTTAATTTGTATATAAACATGCCAACATGCTAGATTTCAGGCCTGCAAGACATTACAAAAAAAGTTGGGTGAATAAAGTATTTACCATTTTGTGATGTGTCATTTCACGCCAAACGGATGTTTTGGCATAAAGGTTAGCAACCGATTTAGTGTTTCAGGTGTTTTTTTTGTCCCATTCCTCCTGCAAACAAGTCTTAAACAAAAATACATTATTCTTTGATTTTTTTTTATTAAAATTTATTTTCATATTCTCTGCAGACAGGCCAGTCCAGTCCACCTTCTTCTTACAGGCCTTTGTAATGTGTGCAGCATGTGGGGTTGCTTTGTCTTGTTGACAAATGCATGGACGTCCCTGGAAAATATGACTTCTTGAGAGCAGCATATTTTGCTCTAAGATCTAAATGTAAATTTCTGATTCTCATTAATGTTGCCATCACTTAAGTCTACATGACCTATCCCAAGGGCATTGAGAGCACACTGTGTCCATTATTTTCTTAAAGGACCTGGACAGCTGATTCATCTGACTGAATACAGGTGAGTGATGGTCCACCCTAAATCTCTCTGAACCCAGATAAGTGGCCATGGTTAACATGAGGCTTCTTTTTTGCACAGTAAAGTTTATGTGCAATGTAAGTCATTATTGAAGTGCTTGATAAAGCTTTGCCGAAGTAATCCCTTGCCCATGTGGTAATATTAGCTATTCTTGAACAGCAATTCTTGATGCAGTGCCGTCTGTGAGGTTACAGATCACAGGCTTCAGCTTAATCTTGCGCCCCTGGTCTTTATGCATGGCACGTCTGCTGACTGCGCAAGCGCACACCTGCTGATTGTGCGCACCTGCCACTGAACAGCAAAGACTATTTAATCTCCTCTCCTACACTTATACGGTGTGAGGTTTCAGTTACCTGGACGTTTTCTTTTCATGTTTGTGACCTGGGTTCTTATTAATATTTATTGCATTTTTGTTTTTCAGTTCATTTGTTTATGTAGTTTTGTTCGTTAAAATGATTTGTGCAAGATGTGCATACATTACAATGCACTGAAATCCTCCCGATGCCTTAAATCATTTAATTATATTATTAATGCAGATGGTAAAATATGCAAATCCCTTCCAATATTTCACTGAGATACATTTAATAAATTTTCTCATGCATTTGTTGCCTAACTTAAGTTCCTTTGGTCCACTTTATTTATCAAGGACTTTCCTGGATTTTTAACTCATTGTTTGTCCCTGTCACAATTTACTTTCTTGTAAGTTGGAGGCCTGAAATGAAGGAATGGATGTTTATTACCAAATTATATGCGGTTGATCAGATAAAACATGAAATATCTCAGGTATTTATTGCCTGTACCTAAAAAAAGTAAAAAATAAATGTAATGTGTTGTTATATGTATTTTCCAATATTGTTCCAACTTTTTCTGATATGGGGTTGTACATTCACAGTTGCTTGCCTGCCATCTATTCCGGCTCAAACTATATTTTCAGCTGCATTCGTTGTCATATTATTTAATCATCCTACACAGTTTTACTGAATCTTATTACATTAGGTTCTAGTTAAAACACTTATGCCATCCTTAATTATGATAACTTATGTAGTCAGATGACAGTTCCCCAGCAGTTTTTAAATGGTAGTTTATTCAGTAGGCTTGTGTGTAGCTCTTACAGATAATTATTGGAATGTAACATATTCTGTATAAGACTCAAACAACAGAAGCCAATTTCCATTACATTCAGTTATCTCAGCATTATGCAGTGTCTCAGGCAGCTTTCTTGGCCCTCTTGTCTGTTACAAATTAGAACAGAGTGCAGGGTTCACTAGAAAAATCCCTCCTCTCGTTTCATGCACTACATCATAAAAGGAAGCTTTCCTTTTTATTTCTGTGTTTATTATATCTAAAAAATAAGGAAGCACGTCCAGAATTATAACAACGCAGGGTTGCTGGTGTGACTCAGCAGTGTCTTGGCCGATTGTGCTACAAGTGAGCCGGTGTGGAAGTCGGTGGCGGTAAATAAAAGGGGGAAAGGGGAAGAAACAGAAAACATAACAATCACGTGCTGGTGTATTCAGAAATATATGTATATATATAAAATGGTCTAGGGGACGAGTTGTAGTTTGGCTCCGTAATCTGGAACTCCACTCTGGGATTGAACCTTACACCTTCCTGCTGTGAGGCAGTGCTTCTATCCACCGAGCCACCATGTTTCCTGTCAATACATAAATAAAACAAAAAATAATACTTATACACACATAATACCATGACTATAGTGCATATATTTAGTTTATTAGTTATAACATCTATTGGCAAGGAACAAGCTAAACTGTTTTAGTAATGGCAAAGTGTTTTCTGTTTTGCTGCTATTTCATTCGCTAATAGGACGAAATTGCACATTAGGTCATATGGCAAACTCTGTTCATGCTCAGTGTGAAAACTGTTGGTTGTGGTTAGGAAATTAAACGTATTATTTACTAACTGATAGAAAAAAAATTGAAGAACCATGCATCATTTTGGGCTCAACACTGTTTTCATGGGATAAACATAATTTGAATTAGTCATGTCTCATGATACGTGCATGTCTAACATCCATAGAAGCAGAGGATAAAGGAGCATGCTGCTAAAATTCCTGGCTAAACACTTGGGTACCGTTCCCTTTTGGCTGCTTGTAGGAGCTTGGCTGCTGAATAAATTCAACCAGCTTGTCCAATCCACCTGGCATTGTAGGATTTCTCTGGGCTTCTCAGTCGATGACAGGAAAATGCTAAACATTAGTGATCAGTCCTGTTTTGTCCGTGCTACTACAATTTACCATACTCTAAAACTGAGGCCACTTATTGTAGTGTGTATAAATGATTTGTTCATACATCCAGTGTAATTTGTCAGGATGCAATTGGTGTGTATTGAAATAAACTAATAATACTTTTGTGTTTTCACCAGTTCCAAAAACCCTATAAACAAAGGATTTACCATGTGTCAGGAGACTACTGCTCAAAACAGAGTGACATCACAGTGGAGGAAAATATTTGATGTCATAAAACTGTTTACTGACACGGATTAATTATTTGTCTGTATCAGTTCTGGATACAAATTCTTACTTCCTATTCTTACATCTAAGGCAAAGTAGTTGGCAATGCAATGTCATTTTTCTGGATCATGTCAGGAGATACGAGATGTGTAAGTTTACACATTGTGTTTGGGCCAAGTAACCACATATGAGTGGATGAGCACTGGATGTTGGAATGAGGGAAGCCCATCACCAGGAAGCAGTTGCTACAGGGGGAAGCATATGTGGTGAGAGGAAAGAAACAGAAGGCTGCAACTTGGATGTCCAGTAGGCCATCTGTCCCCAACCCTGATTGAAGCCAGGCAAAGCAGAGAGCTTACTGATGCTTCTTCAAAATCTATTGCTAGGCAGCTTGAAATCCCTAAGGGAGAATTTCATTGTTATGTTCAACACCTCTGGCCAGACTGAACGCCAGAACTGCCTTCATGCACTGTTATGTGTTACAAGTTGGCATATTTGAAAAGGAGATGAAATGGTATCTGGTGTTATGACTAAATTATAGGTTGGCAATAAAGTTCAAAAGCTCTTTTCTGATGAAAATTTGATAGACGTACACCTACCTCTTTTGGCAGATGTTTTAGTATACTTTTAGTCAGCTATAGACTCATTCATTTTCTGCTATTTCATGCTTGGACTTCATGCTCAGTTCCATCAACTTGAGTATAGTAGTCCATAGTTATACCACCAGTTATAATAAAGTAGCATGTCAATGCCAGATTATGTTTATAGCACTTAAACTGAAATGTTGAAGGCTAAGTGCTTAAAAATGACAGCTTGGCAGAGAGCAATTAAAATCCCAACCTTCCAATTAGTAGTCCAAACCTACTGAGCCACCACAATTGTGTTAAAATTAGTAAATATAAAATAAATTAAAAATAAAACAATCAGTATATTTAACTTTTAGGTTGTTTTAACAATAGAACCGTTGAACTGAATAAGCCAATATCTAGAGTTTATTTAACAGCGATGTATTGTAGGGCTGGGCAATATGCTAATATATTTCATCTGCCAATTACAAAAAGATATATTGTTTAATATTACGCTCTATCATTTATTTAATTGTGTTGAAAAATACAGCAGTCTTTCTGTTTGGACGATGCATCATTAAGGTGACACAAATAAACATTAAAGACGAGCTACTTCTAAAAAAAACTTCAGTCTTATGGACATCATTTCAGTATGAAAAGTCTGACATTGATCAGACGAGTTTTGCAAGCTATGCCGCAGCTCAGTTCCCATAATGGATTTGAACACAACTAACTTTTCCATACACATTTTGAGAATGGCACAAATTTTGGTTTTCAGAAAGTTTGCAGTATCAGTTTTTATGGTGGCAATTTGTATTAACTCTAGGTTGTAAAGAGTGATCAGATAAATTACATCATCAGTCATTTCCTGCCATGAAAAAGAACTTTTCAGCCACTGCATTTCAGCCCTGTAAATTGGCCCCCTAACATAATTTCGGTGATGATCTCATTAGATCAGGAGAAAAGGTTAATGAGGACAAGACAGCTGACTCTGTCATGCTGATTAGAAGAGCAGACTTGTTGCTTTAAAAGGGTAACTGTGCTTTTAAGTTTTCTTCTGTTAGCTATGGTTACCTCCAAGAAAACATATGCAGTCATCATTGAAATGCACTGAAAAGTGTTTCACAGGAAATTGCTTCTTGTAAGATAACACCCCAATCATCCATTTTTTACTATCCATCAAGAACTTCAAGAAATGGTTCAATTGCAGTTATGAAGACTTGAGCTTGAGCTTAAGAAAGGGTGAGCAAGAAAGTCAAGCAAGAATCAGGACGGTCTCCTGACGCAACTGCGAGATCAGGTCACCAAAGAAAAAATCTTAAGGAACTATGTGAGGATGCAAACACTCCATGCTAAATTATATTTGGGCTAATCTGCAACAAAAATACAAAAATACACACACAAAATTAAAGCACTACTGATTAAAATTATTTTAAAAATTGAAGGAATTATTAAGACTTGGTTCATTGGTGAAAATAAAAGCACTGGGATTGATTAATTAAGTACATAAAGCATTTCAGTTCTCAGCCATAGTGAAGTGAAGTGATGGTTCACCTGGAGCAACCTGAGATGAACAGAATAAAGATCACAAGAGACAGATTATCTTTATCCAGGTGATATATAAGTCAACAGACTTTTTAAGTCAACAGACAGTTTATTTAACACTCAAAACAAATTCAACTTAGGTGGTCAAATGCCTTCTGGGCATCCAAAGAAATGAAGGTAGTAGTTATGTCATTCTTGTGATCCGCATATAAGATATTAAAACCCAAACACATATCAAAATAAAATTTGTATGGTATGAATCCAGGCTAATCTTGATGTTTTTAAAAGTCTGATTTTTTTTATCAATATTGTAGTCAAACTTTTAACCTTTTCCCTTTTTAGAACCATGAAAATATTTGTTTTGTAAAGAGATTTTGTGAGCCTTTTATTATTATTGGATTCATTGTCTCATCCCTGGTACTATGAGATCAATGTTCATACAGAAGGCTTCTAAAATCCCCACCAAAATCCATCAGGACTAAAAGCTTTGTGTGATGGGATATTTGCATAGCTGTGAGCATATCTGTTAGAAAAAATGTATTGGTAATAAATACATGGAAATGTGTAGAATATAGTTCTCTAAAAACATTTCTGAAACAGATGTTTATTTATTTTGGGTCTGTAATTAAATCAGCAGATTTAGATTAGATTTTATTCATAGCTTTTCCAGCTTTTCTTAGTTGCCTAGTCTCCCTAATTTATCTCCTAATCTGAATTATTTATTGTTTTCATTTTCAACTTGATTACTAACAATGGCATTCTATTCCCATCTGAATTAATTATTTTTACTGTAATTAATTTGGTAGAGGAATTATGGCAGCATTTTAGAGATTTGCAAATCAATTTCTGAATTAGAACAAGCATACACTATAGAATTAGAATACACTATAGAATTAGTGTATGCTTGTTCTAATTTAGAAATTGATTTGCCAATCTCTAAAATGCTGCCATAATTCAGTTTTCTCCTTTGAGACTTAAACGATACAAGTATATGGCCTCTCATAATTGTTTTGATGGAGTCATACCCCTCACCATCATGTTTAGCCTTAAGAATTTTTGTGGTGTTTTGGCCGAAAGATTTTTGATGATAAATTGATTGTATTAATTATGATTATGCATTGATGGATCTTTAGATACCTGAGGGTTAAAATACAAATTATAGTTCTGTTTAGATATAGCTCATTTAAACTAGTGTGATAGATAATGATAATGGATAAATGGTCAAATATAAAAATATTATGATGTATAGTACTGGCAGTGTGCGATTCAGTGCTGATTATCCTTGGATGCGACTTGTGGACATGATAGTTAAAAGAATAATCTATATATGTGGGAAGTTACACAGTCTCTGAATTTGTTCTTCAGCAGATGTGGTTAAGGGTAATGTTATTTGAAAGATCCTAAGCATAGGTGGGTCAAAATAGCAATAGCAGCCTCTGCAGATAATGACATAAGATAAGATATTAGCATCAGGAACTGTGTTACACAGTTTTCAGGACAAACACAGGGTTAAAATTTGGGGAATATACAATAATTGTTCTAAAGGGAAATGAATGTGCCCTGAAATTATTATATATATCACATGCAGATATGCAATCAAGAGGAAAGGAAATGCTTTTATGGAAAACTCTCGTTTATGCTAGACTTTAGACACATATTGATATACACATTTAACTCTTGCATATACACTGCAGAATAGCACTGTCTGTTAACTATATGTGTGCTTTGTAAAGGAAAATTATAGTGGACTTAAGCAAATTAAAATGTGTAAGCACTCTGTCCCTTTTAATTGGATTACCCAGTCCTCACTTGTTCCAAGATGCAAAGGTGATAATAGCACTGCCCCTGCAATCAGTCACAGTAAACAGGTAGAGACAACTGAGGTTGAAAAGCCTAGGGGTGAATGAGAGCTAGAAGTTGTCAGTGAACTACACTAGGCTGAAATGAGAGAATGAGAGAAATAAGAGGAGCTCTGAAATACACTGAATATGTGTTCTGCTCGCTAGCGCTCCCATTTTTCTTTCTTTTTTCTTTTTTTTTAATTTTTATTTTTATTTTTTTTTACAGTTTTTGCATTTGCACAACAGTTAGTGCATTTCCGCAAAACAATTAGTACAAACGGCATAACCTTGTTGATAACCAGCAAAAACATGTAATTCGCTTAAATTTTACAGTTCATTCCTCAAAAGCAAGTATTAATGTCAGTGAAAGTGTCATAATAATAAAGTCGTGACACCATGTTTATGAACAGGATAGTCAAATGGCCTTTTCATTATTTTCATTATTTTTATTTCAGCATTTATAAGTATTGTTCATTTTGACTGGCATGACATAAGCAAATGATAATGCTATAAAACAGCAGAGAACTGAATGGAAGCAATTGATGCATGTCCAAATACATTTATAATTTGTTGGACGAAATAAGAAACTGCTATTAGGATGTGCACAAATGAGTGAATGAGGAGGTTGAACTAACAGTTATGAAAATTTTAATTCTCATTACAGAAAAAGAAAAGCGGCACCAAAGCAATTGAGGAAAAACTGTAATATTGGTTTATAAACTGTTTTTATATCCTGTTAATACTGTGATTTTTCTTTACCATGTAAATGTTAATATGTATTGTTAAGATATAATAATTAACAATGTAATTTAAATGATAATTAATTATTAAATGATTTCGGGAGCATGTTTGACATATGAAACAGGAAAAAAAACTTTTTTATTACTTTATGATGGTGATAGGTGACCTTAGTGCTATAAAATAAACAACATTAACAAGATTCCTTTCTCTCTGAATTAAAGGTTACTGTGCATTCTGGATTCAACTCTCGCAAAGTGGACAGATCGTCTTTTAAGTTTTATTGATGCTCATGTAGCCTTACCGTCTGTCCAATACATAAATCTGCTTTGTATTGACAGTGATGTCAAAATTACAGACCATCTTTGCCTTAGCCCAGCAGGTGTTTTTGCCTGAACCACTTCTGTAATGACAGCATCCTTCTCATTCATCATTGTGGCTTCAGGTGTTCCCAGATAGCAAATGAGTGATGGCCCAGTGCCGACCACTTTCATTTGGCCTACATATTGCTGTAAAGTGACAGCAATGAACTCGTCTCAGTTCGGCTGCCAAAAAACAGCCACATAATGATAACACTGACTTTCTATTATGATATGGATTACATCCTACAGACTCGCTAATCCCAAAATTGAAATACCACATGAGAAATGCTTTATAAATAAACAGTGGTGTTTATTTCTAATCCTAATTGCCTAAAAACATTTACAGCTGACCCAGTTGACATTTAGATTATTAGTTTCATTTAATGCCCAATATCAGCATCAATGGCCATATTATGACAGACACAAAGTTATATTAACACACTAGTCATGTGGCAAATTTACAAGATTCTAAAAAGTAAATCCATAATTAACTATCATGTATTAAACATAGGCGAATCGTCCAGAAGGAGAAAGGCAGTCCAGAAGACCAGGAAAACAAAGTAACTCAATCGGTAACCAGTATGTCATGCAAGAAAACACTTAATATGGCACACAAGAATATCTGGAATTACTTTGCATGTAGACAGTGGATGTTCAGTCTAAATGGATGAGGGGCTCCTCGGACTCAGGTGAACCTAAACTTTAATCAGTACTCCGAAGACGGTGTTTGCGTGTTCTAGAAAGACGGCATTTAAGTATGCCGTTCGTGTGTGCTCAGGTACTTTTTCAGTTGCAGGAGTTCATTCTGAGCCAGCGCGCTGGATGTGACATCCAGGTTTGAAAACATCTCAAAGGGAACCCTGTTCCCCCTAAAGTTCCTCAGATGTTCATGTTGCAAGATTTGAACTGAGGGCCTCAGACAATTTTTGCATTTGCAGAAGATGCGTTTGCCTACAGTGCCAGCAGAAATGAGGTGAAAATGCAAGTATATTAGTAGAGTAAAGGAAGTAAGTAAAACTTAAAAGCAATACACCATGACACACAATTAGTATTAAATAATTAAACACCTCAAAGCTGGTTGATGGAGTTGAAGCATTAGTTTTTGTAGGTCAGTAAAGAAGACTTGAATCAATTTGTTTATGGTTGCTTATATTCTAAACTCATATTAGAATATTATTGCAATTAACACTATGCATTTGTAGAGATCATGTTTACATGTATAAAGATGTATTAGCAATGGATGGATGAAAACGTGATATGTGACTATTTTCTTTCCTTTGCTCTAGAGATTGGTGGCTATCTTCTTTACAACACTCCAGTTAATGCTTGCCATTGTGCATAGCAATTGTTTTTGTTTGTGACACCTTAGCCATGGTTACACTGCTTGCAAAAAGTAAGGGATATTACATTCAGGGATATTTTGAAATATCCTTTATATTTGTGAGCAGTATATTTCCACAGGCAGCCTGGATATAGGTGGTGCATCTCAGGGCATATTATGTTGCACCTGTAGAAAACCCACACAGACACGGGCAAAACATACAGCTCAACACAGGTGCAGCCCAGGGTCAGGACTAAACTGGGGATCTTGGAGCTGCTAATCACTGCCCCACCATATTGCCTGTATTTCCAGTTCATAATGTTTAATGAGTCTGCTTTAATGGGAAATAATTGTGGCATTTCTTATGTTATTATTTTGACAGCTATTTAACACTTTAGCATGACCAATTCTACAGCCAATCTGACAGAAACATTGCAATCATTCGACAGTAACTGAAGTACTATAAATGTGTATTTATATGGTTTAAAAATATTAATGTACTGTACATATAAACAGTAATACTGTTCTGTAGGTGAGAATTAATAATTATCTGACTCTTATCTGATCATTTGAAAAAAAAAAAACATATTTATTGTCCTGACTGGAATGTGTTGAAAATGGATAGTCCGAATGAAGCCTGAAATTATAGTTATGTAGGTCTGACAGCTTGTATTTTGTCATCATTATTGAGCTTGTAATTTTGACTCCCCTGTTACTGGGCTGTAATTCCAAACTTTGCTGTTTGTCAGGAATTTGGGAGGGAGTTCACAGTTGGATATAGGAAATGCATTGGATATAAACCTTAAAATAAACCCACACCTCTGTGTGGTCTTGAAATATTAGTGAAGTAGTGAATCATAAGTAGACTACTGCAGTCATATTGTCTAAATGGAGCTTGCAAAGGTTTGAATGGGCGTTCTTAAGATTGTTGGCTGTTGTGCACTGCTACATGGATGAAATGTCTCCTGTTGCCAGTTCTCAGTCTCCTTTTGCCAATCCTGCTGTGTCTTTCAGTTGTCTTAATGTTTGTGGGACTTATTGTGCAAGCTAAAAAGAGGAAGACTATGTTTGCAGGAATGCTGATGGAAGGTTTGACAGAGAAATAATTACTTCAACCAGCTCTTCAAAAGGATTCTGCAGAATCTGGTATGTTTTGGGAAGAGATTTGGATGATTTATCTCAATAATGAGGTTTTGGATGATATGGCAATTTCGTTGTTACAGTCTAAGCGTATGTGTGAGTGTCGATTTGTGCTGCTTGCTGTCAAGAGTGTGAGCAATCATGCCTTGAGGACCAACTTGAAATTGGAAAAGAGCGGGCAGCCAATCCCTTTGTTTATCAACCTGCTGTTTTAAGGGCAGCCATAGAAAATACAATCTCAGGTTGCAAATATTTGAGAAGTTGGAAAAGGTTGCGATTATGGTCCAGGGTTAGAAACCCTCCTGTGCCCTCTTTTTAAACTTCATATACAATTCTAAATATGTACAAGCTGGTATTTTAAAAATGAATAAAAAATTTTATCCTAAATAAGACATGTTCTTCATGTGCATTCTTAAAGATTAATGAAATCAGATTCAGATTTCTTTACAACAGTAAATAAATGCATAAATAAATGTAAACTGAAGCTCTAGACATTTGTCTATGCAACCTAATAAGACAAACATTATGTTTACATTGGTATGTACCCCAGTCAAATAAGGAAGCAAAGTGATAAATTGTGTAGTTTTGTATATAAACTACTCCATTAAAAACTCCATGCTAAGAAGTATATGTGGCAGTATATGCTATTTATTTTTTGGCACTGAGGTGTGAATAACAGCCTTTGATGTGATAAAGGTCACTGCACTGAATCTAAACTATATGATGCATTTTAACAAACCTGAAGTGGAAATGCATTTGCATATGTACAATACCAACTGGATGTGGCTGTGGCTATTGCAGTGTCCTTATCCATGCAGCTTTTTTGCTCAGTCGCTATGCGCTCTCATGCTGTGCTAAGCCTCTCTGTGGTGATAATGGCAGAAGAGGGGACCAGGATGGGGAGGGGGTTTGGGTGATGAGGCGTTCTGCCAGTCCCCTATGGGCATTCACAATCCTGTCTACCTTCTGATGGCTGTATTTAGCACTACCAGGCCTCCACAGGCCTGTCTGATCACACGTTCACAGTTTCCTGTCAGCTTTAACTATGTTGCCCACCACAGATACATGTTCCCTTCTCCAGCTGGTACACATCAGTCACTGAGAAGACATTACTATTTTTGTCTAGGCCAACCTGCTTTTCCTCATGACTGTCACAATCAGGAGAGTTTGGCTGTAGTTCGCAATGGTATTAATTGTTATTAGCTAATTTCTTTTTGGCTACTTTATAGCATAGGCTTAAAAGCAGTGTAACTACACATGTCCTTTCTTTCCAAATATTTGATTACACCTCCATTACCATTACCCTTACTAATCATGCCAGTCCTGTCCGTTGATGTTCCACCAATGATTTTAGATCTGTCGTATTTATTGCCTCACTAGTTTATGTGTGTTTTTGTATGCGTTTAGTTTTACTGTGGGATGATTTTGCTAACAGACACAGTGTTCATCACCATCATGTTCATTGAAAGGGTCACAGATTTGACTCCACCTCACAGTAATTATGAAATGTGGACTTGTCACTTTTGTGCACCACTTTGTCATCAAGCACACAAGAACATGTGGTCAACCAGAACTGCTATAGAACCTAAGCAACCCACCTCCTGCTTGCATAATGCCTTGCTTCATTGCAGGGGCGACACAGTGGCTTGGTGGGTAGCACTGCTGCCTCATAGCAAGAAGGTCCTGGGTTCAATATCAGTGTGGAGTAACCTGGGTCCTTTCTGTGTGGAGTCTGCATGTCCTGTCTGTGTAGGTTTACTTTGGGTACTCCGGTTTCCTCCCAAAGACATGTGTGCCAGATTAATTGGCTACAATAAATTGGCATTGACTTGAGTAAGTAAATATGAGTAGTCTTGATGTAACCTTGTGTCGCTGATAATGACATTGTTTTGTCTGGTCAACTTAATTTAATTAATTAATTCAACACATTCCATAAAACAGCTGGAGCCACTTTTTATGATACCTTTCCTTCTTACAACACTTAAAAGGCATTTTGTAACTTAGGATACCAAGCAATGAATTGTTGCTCTAAAATGTCAGTGTACTGTCCATGTACATGATGCATTAATCCTGCCATTATAGTAGTGTAAATGGCCTGATGATATGTTTAATAAAAGGAACACACTTTATATGTGCACAGCAAATGTATAAGTGGCATTTTCAATGCAACCATGTATTGCAGCTAAAGGTTTTCTGAAGTAATCCCTTTGTTCATTTAACCAACATTAGCAACTGATAAATGACAATCCTTGAATTAATGCCTTCTGATGGATCATAGATAATGGTTGTTCAGCTTCAACTTGTGATTTTGCTCTTTACACACTTGGATTCCTCATGATTCCTTGATTTTTTTAAATGTTATGCACTGTAAAGGGAGAAACATTCATGGTATTTTGGTCCTCATAGCTAAACTAATACCTGGAATTAATGAAAGAATTAAGTAGCCCGTGTTGACATGATGGTTATTTGTAGACCTGTTCACATTTTGCGCTGCAGTACTGATAATATGTCAACTTTCTTGGACTGGTAATGGTAGAGATCCTAGAATAGGACAAGTGCTTATAATTAGGGAAACATTTTTTCCTTATCTGTAAGGAAAGAAGATCCAGTCTCTGTCACGCAGACCAGAACTCGATCTTTGTTGAAATGAGTAAGAAACAACTTCCCTGTCGAAATACTGCTTCAACTTATCCTGTGATGAGCTAAGATCATGCCTACCCATATCATGAGCAATATTCAGTCTGTCCTGGAATGAATGAACATAATCAGACACTTTCTGCGAGGGTGGATCACGTGACAGCCAATGCTCCTACATTGCCTTACATGTTCCTACAACTGAATGCCGCGATGGACTGCATTTAGCTCTGATGAACTGAACCCAGTCGACTCCTCTGCAGGCTCCTGAGCAGCAAAAAACTCGCAGAGTACACCCTCATAATCAATTGTTCTGGACCTGAAGCAGAAAGTTTGCAACTAAGTTTTGAGCATCTAATGGAACTGCCCCAATGCACACTGTGACTAATAAAGTTAAGCTCACACAAAGTTCAAATCTTGGTCAGACTGGACATAATTATGCTGATCAAACCAAGCTAAGTAAGTATCAAAGTAATTACTAGGCTATACAAACGATGGTTAACAGACAGCAATTTTGTTTTAGGCAAAACATCAGTGCAATCATAACCTTTAAACAGATCTCCTAATACAATAATCACAGCATGTGTAACAAATTATTAATATCTATCTTCATAGTTTACCCAATTAATTATCTACTTGTACATTTTACAAATTCTATTATGAGTGGAACAATGGTGGTCAGGGATGTGTCCCAGTACATGATTGTGGTATGGACAGAATACTACAACTTTGTACATTATATTTCAATCTCAGACAAATTGGGCAGTTAATTCATTAATTTATCCATCAGTACTCCATCTTCAAAAAACTAAGCCACAGAAAGTTTTCCCAAGTCTGATTTACATCTCATAAAATGAAAAATCTAAGGAAGAATGCGCTTTCTAAGAAAATGCCTCTAGATATACTGGTTCATCTATCACAACTTCTTTGCTTCACACACTAGGTCATCTGCACACAAGACGGAATCAGACCGATCAACCACTTAATTTAATTTATTTTGTGCATACATTGTCACACAAGCAGGAACACAGCAGGGTACTGCTGCTCTAGATAACATTCATCATAGCAGTTGGACCTGTACCAACTATACTCTGCTGCCTGTTGGGTTATTCCCCAAAATCTCAAAAACTGTGAACAGTCTGCCATTTTTACTAAACTCTCTAGACATTATGCGGTAGCACACAAATGGCTCCAAGCTCCAGTGAGAAAAACAAAACAATAAACAATTTAAAAGAATGAAAAGTATTTGACCTTCATAATACAGGGAATATGAAACGTAGCTAATCACATAAAGTCTATATCTACAGTTATCAAGGACCAACATGAGGATGACAAGTGAGGCAGTGGAACAATGTTCTATGGTCAGATTAAGCAAATACTGAGCTATTCGCAACAAACACACAAGGTGGGTTCGCCTTAAAAATGGCTACCCTGAAAAGAACACTGTTAAGTACGGTAGATGGTCTATGATGTCTTGGAACTGTATTTAATTTGAAGGTTGTGTTGCGATGTTAACAACATCTGTCTGCCACTTCCAAGAAAATACAAATCTTGCAGCAGGACTATTATTTGATATTTCTCAGCTGTGTGGGTTTACTCTTAGTACTTAGATTTCCTGCTACAAACGTGTGTTAGGTTAATTGGCGTTTCTAAAGTGCACTTTGTGAGTGTGTGAAATAATGTGTGAGTGTATGTGCCCTACAGTGGATTGGCACCATGTCTAGGGTTGTTCCAAGATTAACTAAATAAGAAAATGAATGAATGAATGTGTCGTGTGGGTTCTGTGTATTAAGATAGCCATTACTGTGAAAACGAAACCCATCACTGACAAATTTAAATTTTTGTTAAAATATGGAAAGTTAGTTAGTGGTTCAACAGTGGTTCTTATTGCAGTTAAAATGAGCAGCAGTGAGCTCCTGCTGGCAGGAAGGACAAACTACAAACAGATGTAAGGGTGTTTGGTACCCAAGGCTCACCAATGCTTAATAGCAATGAATTACATGCTCTCAGAATGGACAGAAGAGTTTTGGTGTACAAGAAATGTTTAAATATGTTTATATAAGGAATTTGTGGTTCAGCACTCAACTGCTGAGTATGGGGCTGCCTTCATTCAGACTGGAGTGCTGACATGCTAACCCCTGTCCATCATAGAAACTGCCCACGACGAACATGTCTGTGCTCACGAGCAAAGACAAAAAGTATCACTTCGATTGTTATTGGCAGGAAGTCCAAAATCCAGGGTCTGTCAGCTTCGGTTGTTTACTCTTCAGCAGCAACATAAGAAGGTTGTCCAATGAGTTCTGTTTTTTTTATCATAATGTAGTTTGTCTCTCTCT
>JAUZST010062857.1:0-22935 GCA_034779995.1 Parotocinclus haroldoi | reverse complement strand
TCCCTACTTAAATCCCAAGATAGTTTTATTCCTTATGCTGTTAATAAAACTTTTCTCATAGCTTTGCTGTCTTATACTTGCTCCTACTGTACTGTGCAAAAGTCTCAGGCCACCATTAGGATATGCCATTGTTTTAGCGATGGTGTAATGACCGTGTAATTATTTCTCAGTCCCTTTATTAGAATACAGTGGAAAAATACAGGACATTTTATATGCAGTATTAAAAAACAGTGAAAAAAACGGCAACAACAGTGGCGAATATTTAGTGTGACCTACCCTTACACTGCAATAGCAGCATCAAGTTATCCCTACTACAGTCAACAGAGTTTGATCAGGTATCATTTTTGTAAGTCAGCAGCCAAAAAAACGACTTTTTCGGAAGGTCCGCAGGCTGAAAAGACTAAGATATGCTAAATAATGAATGAAGATCAGTTGGAAAGGGTATTATGGAGCGATAAATCCACTAAGGTGATAAAAGGTTTGAATTTTTTGGATTTAGTGGCTGCCGATGTGTTATATATGGTGATTATACCGTTGATATAACATCAAATCTAAAGGTGGCCTAACACTTTTGCACAGTATGGCAGTTTGCATTTATAATTGGACCGTGGTATTTCTGATACATTATGTAGGTGTGTATGAGAAAGGAGAGGCATGTATTTCTGCTAATTGGTGCTGAGGAGGCTGAGACTATTACTGGGTTCTATACTGGGTCATGATGTGACAGAGCTTTACCCCTCTGGCTTATCACATTTTATGAGCATGTTGTGTGTGTGTGTGTGTGTGTGTGTGTGTGTGTGTGTGTGTGTGTGTGTGTGTGTGTGCGTGTGTGCGTGCGTGCGTGCTGTTATTGTTGTATTTATGTGGGGAGAATTTGTAGAGTTGCAGGGAAGGAAAGGGCTTATGTTAGAGGCCAGTTAAGAAAAAATGGGATGGAGCGGGTGTGGAAGCTAGCCTCAGAGGGTTCCTCCTGCAGTGTAGAGCCGGGAGATTCCAGGCCTGGTCCAGAGGAGAGGCTTCCTCATTGCGCAGTCCGAAACACTCTGCATCAGCCTGACAGATTCACGCTGACACCAGCTCTGGAGGAAAGAACAGCGGCCCGGGAGGAGGAGGAGGAGACGGAGGAGAGGGCGCTGGGGGTGGGGAGGCAGCACGTGCCCTCAGTTAATGCTAGTCAAGCTCCTCAGTGTGCAGCTCAAAGATGCTGGAGTACAATTAATTTAATTATCATACGGCCAACTGCAGGTGACAGCGGGAGATTAAATAGATATGAAATATTTATTATATGCTTCACATTCAGCAGACTTCTGTCAGGTAGCAAGCGTTCCTTCTGGAGGAGGGGCCTTCTTTTGTTTGCAAATTAAAAAAGGGGTTCTGAGGTCTAGAAGTAAATAGAGAAAAAGTGTTGACAGGTCAGGTCGGGACTTTTGATCGACAGTCGAATTGCGCTTATATGAAAAGACACACCCCCTCTTGTAACCTGTGAATGTTTTTTTAAGCATATTTTCATATTCACGGTTCCAATGTATTCACCTTTCAGTTATTTGCGTGTCATAAACAGAGTGACGAGCACAGCTCGCGTGTAGCATTATTGAAAAACTAATTACGCAGGCCTTGATGTCGGACTGCTTTCTGTGCCGCGCCGCCTGATTTATTCCTGTACGGACTGTGTTGCAGGACTCCACAGAGACCGCTCTGCCCCTCGCTCGCTGTCCTTGCCAGAGTGCCATTGACGAGATGACTGAGGAGACGGTCCATGCTGATAAAGCACAAGACGTCCAGGAAGAATTTACATCAAATGGTGACCTTAGCTGTCATTCTGAGATGAGTGCATGTTTTGTGGGGAGCATGTTTCGCAAGCTTTAGGGTACAGAAACGTGTCCAATTCTGCTTTTATGTGCCTTGCTTTCCCACTGAGGTCATGGTTATTGCTTTTTTTGCACAGTATGTGTGATAGTATTTAAAAAGTATCTTTTGCATGCATATACAGGAATGGTCTTAGAGGAAGGGTTCATAACGAGTGCGTCTTTACTTTTGCACTGCATCTAACAAATAATGGATATCAGCCTTTACCAAAATATTTCTAATAAATTTGTGCTTGAATATTTCTGTACAATACAGTGCTAAAGTCTTAAGCCACCACTAGACATATACCATTATTATAGCAATGGTATAAAGACCATATATAAATATTTCTCAGTCTGTTTATTAGAATACAAATACAAAGAACTATCTATGCAGTATTAAAAACAGACAACATATAAAGAAATATTTGGGCCCAGTCATAAACAATGTGTCATGTATGGTCATTATACAACTGCTACAACAGCAAATCTAATGGTGGCCTAAGACTTCTGCACAGCACTTTCATTATTTCAGCTGACATAGTTAAACATAATGTAAACCAGTGCTTTTGTGAATTAGTTCATATTGGCAAATGCAAGTGCTGCACCTATATTAAGAGACTAAAGACTGAAATTTGTGACCGAAAAAAGGTGCCATGCATTGCCATAGATAGGAGACAAACACAGATAGATTTAACGACGTGAGCTTAAAAACAGACTCTGTAAAACTGTCTGTGTAACTATTTTGCAATGTTTGTGTTAATGCCTTCCTACATTCATGCTTTGTTTGTCCTCATGCACATTCAAGATTAAATGCTATAGACGTTGCTTCACCCTGACTGCTACAAACAAGGGCTTTAATTAGCGGAGGGTGCGATTAAAGAATTGTGGGAGAGACAAAGGCAATCAGTACAGCATTGAATGGGGCTGAGGATGTATTTTGTGATGTTGTACGCTGACGTTGCGTCTTAAGTGCCTTTAGTGTATTTGCATTACTTAACAAAAGAAGCATGCAGAAATCGGTAGAAAATTGTTGTCGAATAGATAATGATCGAATCCTCGCAGGCCCAATAACGCCAACTATGGTTGAGCGGTTACATAAGCGCTTATATAAAAACAAAGAACAAAAAACCGGTATTGTTGATTTTAGGTTTGTGAATGCCGTAGGTTCAGCACTTGTGAGCATATAGACCATGATTTAAGTCTTAGTACATAGTAATGTCTACGGAAATGTCCGTTATCAATCATGTGGTTTACTCACAGGGTCTCTGGAAGATCACATGACCTGTTTTGAGACCGTGCAGTTTGCACCATGACTGTAGTTACTGTGGTGAGAAGAAACTAATTAGAATAGGAACAACCTGGGATGCACTAATGCCACTATTCTAATTGTTTTGGGACTGAGAAATTATCTGATACCAAAGCTGTTTAAGAAAGCACCAGAACTGTACCATTAAACACACATTACTTTATAGCTTCAGCTTTTTTCACTTTGACTTGAATCAGACTTTTTACTGGACAATATAAATGTGAACGAAATAGTCTGAATATTTGCTTGAGATCATCCTGTTCTTGTGCTTGCTGGCTATGTAACCGCTAACACTATTGATTATGGAAAGCAGTTAAGCCCTCTCAAAATCATCAGCCATCTGTCTCTCTACACATGGTTTATTAATAATGATTTTATTAAATTAGGACTCGTACACAGATGGGCATATTGTATGGATGTGTTAACTCTCTGATCATGGTGTTTGTTACAGAATGCAGACTCATGGTCTCGGCCAGAAGTTCTGCAGGTTATCAGTGGATCACCGGAATCAGCGGCCTCACCTCAGTGCACACAGATATCCTGACCCAAACCCGACACGCCTTTACTCTGCTGCAAGGTACCAGGTCCAAAAACATTTCTGATTGCAGGAAAACAAAAATCAGTGCTGACACAAGTCAGGCCAGAGTTAAAGTGGACCTGAGGTGAAAAATGCCACATCAAAGCTGGTAAGGATAGTAAATGGAGGCAGAATGACTGAACCGTTGCTGCTCTAGTTATTTTGCTGCAGTTTTAGCCTTTTTTTTCCTACTAGAAACCATTTAGCAGTGCAGAAAGCAAATAGTTCTTTGTTGCAGTGTCACTTTCATATTTTCCCCTTGTTGGGGAGTGTGCAAAATGCACTTTTAGAGGGTGCAGCGGGCCATAAGTGGCTGCTTTTTATTCAGTCTTGCCTTTTAAGCGAGGGTGCAGGCGCAGCATGTGTCAGGGACCCCGTCCATCACTACTCAGGGATCGCAAGCACACCAAACGAGGACAGACACTTCAAATTAAACTGGAAGAATGAAACGGGCGCTTCAAAACATACATATGCTCTCACACGGGCGCCGAGAGCTCGCCGCCTTCTTTTGCCTGCACAACTTTCTGAAAGTGCAGACTTTGAGAAAGAAAAGGGGAGGAAAAAAAAGAATATTTTCCTAAGAGAGGCATAACATGAAAAGCATATTTAATGTTTATGGCTTTAAATGGCAAGCCGGCCTGACAGTATTCAGACAATATTAAACATGTTAATATTTAATGACTAGGCCTTTGTATGAGCTACCACTGTGAAGTAAATGGTGTCTGCAAAGGGAAAACAAACAGTATGCTATGTGAAATTATTACAAAGATCTAGACTGTGCCTTCCAGGCTTCCACGCAATATAATTGTGTGCCACCAATCAATATTTCAGACCTCACTATTTCTTTTTTTTCATCATCATCATATTCACACTCAAACCTGTCTAAATACAGTATTACGTTTACCACTAATGTTCTAGATCTTTTATGCAATCAGCCTTAAAAGGGGAATTTACAGACTTATCATCTTTACACATATAAAGCACTTTACACATGACATGATGCAGACCAAACACCACATACAACAGACTAGTAGAATTTAACTTTCAAACACTTGATATAGTTTGCTAACCGTCTCTTTTCTCTACTTAAATGCCTCTTGTTCAGCGACTCATGGCTGATTCATTTATAAATCATTATGCTATTATTACTCATAGTGCATTTTATTTATAACGCTCCTTTTGTTTAGAATATCTCAAGATGGTTCAAAGGTAGCGAATAACATAAAACCAGAAAAAAACACCATTTCACTGTAATAAAAGACTTAAATAAAACACTCGTCTCTCTTCTAAAGGCAAAGGGCAAAATGCATCACCCACTGTTTGTAGTTTAGTTCTGAGAACTTGGAGGGAGTAATTATATTTGTCCTGAGACTTGGACAACATGGTTTAAGAAGTTCTCTAAGGTGATCTGCTGTATTTCCATGAATATGAACACATTCCAAAGGATAATTTTATAGTCAATTCCATATGGAATAGGAAGCCAGTGCAGAGAATGTCATACTGGGTGATGTAATTGTATCTCTATATTCCCTTGAGTATCCCACGTTTGACCTAACCCTCATTATACATTTATGGGGGCACCTGATGACAGAGTTAGCCAGGCATTCAATAACAAAACGCTCTTTGGAATATTGTGAAATCATGCTGAGATTACAGATCGTCAAATTTGTCCACACTGCACCTAGAGCAACCTTTACTAGGAAGCACCATGAGCAGAGAATGTCATACCCCTTACACACAAAATCCCGCTGTGTGAAATTATGCATATGCACAGACCATGGGTCCTGAGGTCCTCACAACCCTGACCAGAAAAAAATATGGGATTAAAACATGTTAAACTAGACACTGGGCTTCCTTTATCCAAATATTTGTTATTTACACCATTTCTAGGGTTGATGTAAAATACTGTGCAAAAAGTCCAGATGAAAGCATGATGATTAGTCCCAGAAAATTCAAACTTGGATTTGCCACTCAGCTGCAAGAAGCTGCTAGTGACAAAGTACATTTGAGGTCACACTAAATATTTTTTTTCTGTAAAGAAAGCCTACAAAAGGTTTCACTTTGTCTGTTTACTAATGAATCATTAGATAGGGTCATTAAACTATTGCTAAAACAAAGGTCAATTTAATATAATGGACAAAAGACGTATTTACACAGTACTGTTTATTTGTAGAACACGGTTTGACTGTGTTTATTATGGACTCTCAGCTTCATCTGGATGCCAACTTGAGCCTTCTACAGTCTGAAGAAACTTGATCAGGAATCATCTTTTTAGAAGGGTAGCAGCCAAGAAACCGTTTTTTTTAAGAAGGGGAAACAAGATATGCTAAAATTCACAAAGATTTAAATTGAAAATGAGTGGGAAAAGAGTTGTGGAATGATAAAGCAGAGTTTGAAATCTTTGGGTCCAATTGTCGACAATGTGATCGTCATACCATTGCTAATACAACAAATCTAGAGGTGGCTTAAGACTTCTGCACAGTACTGTAGGTAGGTTATAACCAAATAACACTGCATGTACAATTCAAGTAGATATTTAATAAAAAATATTATACCTGTTATTGTTTTAATAATTGCAGCCCTTGTTTATTAGTTAACTCTGAAACTTGCATTCTGTGGCCTCTTCTCTCGTTAGTAATTAACCGGCAATGGTCATGGACATGGACATGGACATGGTCAGTTTATCCATGTGTGACCAGGTTCTGTGGATTAACAATATTAGATTACAGCCATGTTGTAGCAGTTATTTGGTTCAGTCGTGTCTGATATGGGCTATAAGGTGTGTGTTTGTTGGTAGGTAAACTGCAGGAAAGGGGCTGGCAGTTGAAGAACATTGTGCTTGTTCACCTCTATGTCAGAGACATGGACGACTTTGGGAAAGTGAACTCAGTTTATCGTACCTTCTTTCACCAGAGTCCACCTGCCAGGTAAAGCATGTCACACCCAATCAGCTTACAGTACTGTAACTTTTCATTCTTAAACTCTTTCCTTTGTAAATGTGTGTAAAGGTGTAGCCGAGACAGATTAACACAGTGCTTTGTTCACTTTCTCCCGATGTGCACTACAATTTATTTTATTGTAATCTTGCTTATAGGTTCTTTGCATTTAATGCCCAGGATAATTGTTTTGATAACCCGTACTGAAAATAAATTGCTTGACCTACAAAGTGCACAAAAAATAGAATTAGATAACCATAAAGGCACAGGAGCACGCGTACACATTTAACCTCGTCAGACAATCCACATTCTATTAACATGCAAATTGGAAACACCTCCAACCTTGCTCATGCCCACCCCCTGCCTCTGATAAAGTCTTGGTCTGTGCTTATTACAAAATCATTGGCCCTTATATTGCATGAGTATCATATACAAAACGGACTGGAAAAAGTGTGGGAATAACGTATTTAACGTATAAATAGCAGAACATTGTGAAGCAGACGTTTGGGTGGCACTAAGAGGTCTAAAAGTGTGACTGGAATATAGCACAGAAGTGTTCAGTGAGTAATTATTAGAGCTGTCCGACAATTCAGTTAAATTAGACAATTGAATTGCATGATTTTTATTGCATGACTCATGATTAATTGCCATTTATTTGGTCTTGGAGAAACAGTTTTCTAGCACAGCCACATAATTGGACAATAGAAATTTCAACATGATCCTTTTAATGCTCTTTAGTAGTTCAGTAACTATTTTTATTGTGCCTTATTTTGTTTGCTGTACCAGAACATTTCATGAAAGGACTACACAAAAATCCCAGCTGTCATTACCAAAGTGATACTTTATTAATGCGAACTAATAATTTGTGCAAGCTTTTACCACATGTGCCAAGTGTTGAAGTATGTTAGTATGGATGTTTTGTCTTAGCAATTGTATAATGACCATATTGATAACAAATTGTGGGCGAATTGTCACTTCATAGTACTTTTTTCTGCTGATCTTTATTTCAGTCGTTGTGAGGTTTAGCTTACTTTCACATTTTTTACCCTGATCCCTTTCCGAATAAGTGGATTCTTGTCTGCTGTCCTTCTAAACAGACTATTTCTGATCAAGCTTAGCTGCCAGGTGCTGCAATTACTCAAGTTTAAAAGGAGGACTTGCTAAAAACTTGTCACGTAGCCTATAGAAGCTCGTTTTTCCTTTTTTTTTATTTTTTTAAATTTTATAATACTGCATTCAAAACAAATCCATTATAATGTTGCTAATAGATCTAACCTAAGGGTGACCCAAGACGTTTGCTCAACAGTCTTAGTCAATCTATATTTTTCAGGTTATGTTTAGCTTTTACTCTTTATTTAGGCTTTAGTGGCCATTGCACTTGTAGTTCTAAAACCACTAACTGTAGTCCACCTGTAAGTGTGATATAATGCTGAAAGGGCGATGTGAACCCCACACCAAAACGATTAGGGGAGTTAGGGGAGGTGTAACCAGCACTACAGTCCCACCCTTGGACTGGTAATTCTGAACCCTTGTAATCATTAATTAAAAAAAAAATAGGTGTAGCAGACACACATTCTGTGAGTATTTTTTTTAAAAAGTTCACAAACTTGTCCTTGCAACATTTGGTATTTGTTATATTTGAAGCTGGGTCACTACCATGATCAGTCTCTTTGTCTCATAATCTGTCTGTCATTCTGTCTTTCTGTCTGTATGTATGTAATCGATTGCACCTGACATCCATCCTCCACTTTACACTCTACCTTTTTACCTTTCTCATTATTCATTGTTCGGTTAACCATTAGCCATCCACCCTCTTCTCCAGGGTGTGTGTGCAGGCTCAGCTGCCTGTGGGTCAGCTCTTGCAGATGGATGTCCTGCTCCATGACTGGGCTGCGCCTCCTGAGGAGGGCTGCTTCCATCACAGGGAGGCTCTGCATGTGCAGAGTATATCGCACTGGGCTCCAGCTAACATTGGACCCTACAGCCAGGCTGTGCGGGTAAGAAGCTTCCAGCTCCACCTACCTTATGCTCATCATTAGGGGTGTAAGATACTTAGGGAAAAAACATTCCTCGGTTTTCTGGGATTTTGTTCATAACGATAACTAGACCTTATTTTGGCAGTGTATATCTTGGGTATAAAAGATCCAAAAGTTTGTTTGAACCCATCTCTCTGAATGGCCTGAAGTGTCACTGTGTCTTCTACCATGTACTTGATGAGAGCATTTGTTTTTTCTTGCCATCTGTTGCTTTTCTTGTCATGAGATGCTTTTTTTGCAGAATGATCTCACATAGGTTTTGTGAGTGTGTTTTTGTGCTAGTACCTTGACTGGTTTAAACCTGTCGAGGAAATCTGACTCCTGAAGTTACTGGCTCTTGTCATAATGTTCATATTCTACACAGTGGTTAATTTGCAGGAAGTAAAATAAGCTAGTTGTCGAGTTGCAACCATTTTCAACATGCAAAGTGATGTTTTGTTAGCAATATATGTCTTTTGAAAGCCAAACCACCTCCAACGACATACACTGTGAGGCTGGCGGTGTTTGTATTTTGTATCCTAGTGCAGTTTGTTCACTGATTTTTAACTTTGGTACAGTGCTTGTTAGAGAATGCTAGATTGGTTTGTGAGTGCTTCAAACCAACTTGAGTGGTGTACTAGGTAACGTCAACTTGCAAACTGTTAAAACAACAGTTAAGATATCGTAGTAGACGATTCATATCACACACACACACCCCTACTCACAATGGTCATGCGCTCCTTCACACAGGAAACGAGGAGTGTACAGTTAGTGGGTTGCTAAAATTCACAGTCTGCACACGCAGAGAAACATGAAAGCAGTCTTGGTCGAATGTCCGGATGAGAGTGTCGTAGTACAGATGAGTCTTTGGCCTTTTCTCAGTTTCCATTCTTACATGTTTATAGTTGCATTTGCTGATTTGACAGAGCATGCCATGAACAAGCAACTGACAAACATTTCTCAGCACCGCATGCATTCATCTTGCTTTGCTACATTTGGTGTCTAATGTGTGCTTTACCATACACAATAATCATGCAAGGTTTTACATAACTCTGCCCTTGATGCAAAACCAAATAGTTAATTGAGCACCAAAGACTGACTCAGGAAGCGTAAGTGTGGTTGCATGCATGTCTGGCACTACTGTTTACCCATTCAGAGAATGGGATTAAACTTGTCAACTTACTGTCAACAACGCAAGTGTCCGTCTCATCGCTGCAGCCTTCATCTCTCCTCAACATTTCCTCATGAATGAGAACATGTGCGCCATTTTCCCCCGCAACCAGATCCGATTTCTCACACACACTGATGACATGGTCAATGTTGGCTCAAAATGAAGCCGTACAAGAAGAGCTTTCTTATACAGTGATGTAATTTGTGGTTTGGGCAATGTAAATTCTTGGGAAAAAGTGCTGGGAATTGCAGTTGTTACTATAATTTCTCACTATGTGTTGCGTTGTCCCAAATCTGTTTTGAACTACAGATTGGTCACAATATAGCCAAACGTTTCTGGGCACCCCAAGATCACATCCAAAATAATGAGTAGTAATATGGAGTCGAGCTAAGCTTGTTGCCGTAACAGTTTATTGTGGTAGGGAGCACAGATTCCCACCACTTTGGAGCGTTAGTGACCTTGGTAAGATGATGAGGCTTCATTTATGCTTCTAATTCGGGCCAAAGGCGTAAATGGGGTTGATGTCAGTCAGGGCAGACAAAACCTTCCAGTATAATGACAAACAGTATTTATGTATCCTTTTACCTTGCTATGCATTATGATGGCACTATGATTTCTCCTTCTGGCATCTGACAAATGAATCTGCTGAAACTCACATTTATGATTCAGATGGCTGGTTGGAGAAGAAATGATTCGTTAGTGAGTATGTTAGAAATAGAAGCAACTAAAGAAGTAAACAAGTAAACAAATATATACAGAAGTACTTAGTAAGTACATAAGAAGTGAGTAAGCACGATGTCAGTCCGAATGAATGAGTGAGAGAGATCGAGCAAGTAAGTAAAAGTAAGAAGTAATGAAGAAGTTGATTAAGTAAGTAATAAGTCAGTCAATTAGCCAGTCAGTGAGTGAACAAGTCAGGAATAGTAAGTAAGAATTAAGTGGGTGAATGAGTGAGTGAATGGGAATGATTGAGAGAGGGAGGGAGGGAGGGAGTGTGTGAGTGAGTGAATGAATGATTGAGGGATGGAGAGAATGAGTGAGTAAATAATTGAGGGAGGGAGGGAGGGAGGGAGAGTATAAATGAGTGAATGATTGAGGGAGGGAGAGAATGAAGGAATGAGTGAGTGAATGATTAAGGGAAGGAGGGAGTGAATAAATAAAGGAATGAGTGAATGAATGATTGAGGGATGGAGAGAATGAGTGAGTAAATAATTGAGGGAGGGAGGGAGGGAGAGTATAAATGAGTGAATGATTGAGGGAGGGAGAGAATGAAGGAATGAGTGAGTGAATAAATAAAGGAATGAGTGAGTGAATGATTGAAGGAATAATTGAGGGAGGGAGAGAGTAAATGAATGAGGGAATGAGAGAGTGAATGATTGAGGGAGGGAGGGAGTGAATTAATGATTAAGGGAACTATTGAGGAAATGGTTGCGGATGGGAGGGAGTGAATGAATGATCTGAAGGACAGTAAGTAAGTGGAATTAATTTTAATTGCTCTCTATAACAACTGAAATTTGACTTTAGTGCTGAACACGAAATCAAAACATCATAATATAAAGACTATAGAAATAAAGCATACAGTGTAACCATGTCCATATATAAGAATCAAAATAAGCAATTACCAATAATAAACCACAGCACAATAAGAAAAAAAAACAGCTCAGTACCTTAGATAACCACAGACTGGCTTATTAAACAATCATTCTTATTACTTTTTAAACCTTTGACATTTTTGTAAGATTGAACTTGACAAATACACAATGGCAGGTCATTCTACAGCCCAGAAGCATAAATGGCAAACACCCAGACCTCTTTAGGTTTAAGGCGAGGCTAAGAACGGCTAGCAAATCCTGTGCCTTAAACTGCAATGGCTGATAACTTACCTTATAACTACACATTCACACAGCTCTCACTCAGACTGTGCTTGGTAGCAGTTTGACCGTACTTTGTAAGGTCATGTTAGTCCTAAGATGCTCTGGGAAAGGATGCACACTAAATGATGTCAATGTAAATGTAAATGATTAAGCTTGTATACAATTGCTCGCCATGGAAACCCAAATCATAAAGCTTCCAGTCAAAGCCAAAGTCAGGTTTATTTCTCTAGCACTTTTTACAATAGAGCATCATCTCAAAGCAGCTTTACAATTATAGTTTACCTAGGCCCATGCATGCCCCTTATTTAGCAAGCCTGCACTGACAGTGGAAAGGAAATACTCCCTAAGCATTGGAAGGTAGGATGTTTTATGTATAGACAGTGCTTTCAATGGAAATTTGGAACTAATGACACTACATTTCATTCTTTTATTCATGTATTACTTTAGTCGTTGAAAGCTGATATCTACCAAAATAGTCACAATATATTAGTCACAATGATATAGTGATTGGGATTAGTTTTATGCTTGGTTATCTGTATCTGGTTGGCTTGGTTGACCTGGCCAGTTGATTCGAAATGGGTGTCCATATACTTTTGACCGTGTGCGTTGATTTGTACGGAACACACCTTTCTAGTCCGAGACTCCATGGATGATCTTGAAGTAGCAGACAGTTAGCATAATTTCAGCAATTTGACAGCTCAATCATGAGTAAATGCGCATTCTGCACCCCGTCGCGGGTAACATCAGATGCTCCGTGTTACATTTGCTAAATTGGAAAACTATATTAACAATGTCCTAATGCAGTAGACAGTTTCCCATATTGAAACAATTACCCCCTTGCTGTGCCCATGCAGATGCGATGCCCCCCATGTCGCAGCCTTAATGAGAAAGAGTGTTTTGCTGCTGATGGTGCAAGCACGTTTTCAACCGACAGCCTTTATGCCGCAGAGCCGCTCAGGGAATTGCCCTCCTCCCCTGCCCAGAAATAATTAGTGATTAATTGTTAAATCCCATTTAAAAGAAAAGAGAATATCTTAGCTTAGCTTGAGTGCTTTTACTCCATTGCAATTATTTCCCTGAAACTGTCATATTCCCTCTGTCAGCTTAAGATGCTTCGTAAGCCAAAAACAATCAATTCGTCCTTACTTGGGTTTCAAGCATTTGAGCAAGAGCTTCAGAAGTTTGCTTTAAATGTCTTTAAGGTGAGTGTCCGTTGCGCTCTACTCTGTTGCGTGGATATTGTTTAGTTGTGCTGAATGATAGCGCTCACGCTCTAGCTGGGATGACTCATAGCTTTCATGAGGGGGAGTTTAATATGTTATGTGCTATCCACTGGATGCCTCTTCTGCACAACCTTTATTTTGAATGCCAGGAGTGTGGTGATGTTCAGCTATGTGACAGATTCTTATCGGCTTTGATTTACGGAATCAGTTAACCTTTGGATTGTTTTGTTTTTTTTCTATAGCCCTAGGCTCGCAATATGTTTTGCAATCGTTTAGGTGACAACGGAGAGGAATAAGCAATATTTTTGTTCATGGTTTTTCCTATCAGCTAAACCCTTGATGAGCCTCTCGTACCAGGTTATGTTAAGGATAATAATCGTGTGCCTGTTGATGAGAAATTTTGGAGTGTGTGACAGGTTTAACGGAGATCATTGCTCTGGTGTGATATGAGAGCCATTTCAGCCGGTTTGCTCTTATTTTGTAATGCTGGCACTTCTGTGCACAGTCATTATACTTGATAGGTTCCGAGTGAATCAATTAGACGGAGCAATTTGTAAGCTATGTAAAAAGTATGTCTGTAATGACTAATAAAGTAATACAGTGGTACCTAAGTACTCATTAATTCATTCCAAAAGTCACGTCGAGAGCCATTTTTTTCCGATAATAATGACTCTCCAATCAATAAATTATTATATGTGTTAATGGTCATGTTGTAAAACCCACTAAAGTCAAGTCTGAGTCAAGACCAAACATGGGACACATTAAGTCAAGACCTGGATATTATGTTTCATTAAGGTTTTGTAAAATTTAACATTAAATTATTATAATAATTATATATCCTACAATTATTACTATTATTATTAGTGGCGCCGTTCTAAATGTATTTATAC
The DNA here is from genome assembly GCA_034779995.1 of Parotocinclus haroldoi. Lineage (NCBI taxonomy): Eukaryota > Metazoa > Chordata > Actinopteri > Siluriformes > Loricariidae > Parotocinclus > Parotocinclus haroldoi. Next base: position 9,096 of record JAUZST010062857.1, on the reverse strand, counting down.
TGGAGTGTATCTTGGCGTTCCTCTGGATGGGGTCTGGGTCTGTCCAGTGGTGCCTCCCCCACTACCCAGGACATCATATGAATGAACTTGTGCCCGTTTGGTCGATAATGCAGTAGTTATTCTGAAGAGAAGTGCTATTCTGTATGGAGGGGGGGAAAAAATCCATTTTCTGTCATAACAGACAATTAAGCTTGCATATTGGCAGATGGTTAGTTGACCCTTCATTAACCAAGTTCTTACTTAACAGCGTGAGACTCAAATTGCCCATTGCACCTTCACAGTTTACTGGTTGCTTCTCTGTGTAAGCCCATCATGAGCTCAATTTATGAACTACCAACAATTTAGAGCAAACAGAAAACATTTTGTGCTGAAGGTGCAGTTGCTGAAACCTGCCAGAGTGAAAATCATGATCAATGTCATACCAAGAGACTGGATCCTTGAAATTCTATTTACTAATCCAATTTAAAGCCTGAAAGTACAGTGTGGCTGTGATAGTCCCTGTTTGGGGAATATGCATGTTCTTCTTCTCCATTAGGACTGACAGCTTATTCTACTGAATTCTCATGTGGACCAGCAATTGGATTTGCATTGTATTTTGGCAATTGTCAAAGTGGATCGCCGCAGAACTGAGAAATTAGTGTCAAAGACAAGAGCTGGCCTCTGTGGTGGGACGATTTGAATGATCTTCTTATAGGGGTTAAGCATGTTAAATCAATGAACCTGCCCTTCTTGTTCATCAGCTGAAGAAATTGAGTCAGGAGTAGTGTGCAGTATAACTTGGGGATCGAGTATATTCACCCCCTGGTTTACGACTTTATGAGTAAAAAAGGAAATACACATTTCAGCAGAAACTGTTTCTGAGTTTTGAAAGCAGTTTTTTTTCCCAGGGCAGGCGAAACACAGTACCATACTCTGGGTACTTCTGCCTAGGGCTGGGCAATATGGTGAAAATCTTATAGCACAATATTTAAAGACATTTTCCTAATACACAATAGCTATCATAATGCACATGGACGCATCAAGATGCATGCGTAGCAACAGATTATCAAAAACAACTATTCAAAATATTATCCCCTACTTAAAATGTGCCGCACTTTATCCAATTAATCATCTTAAGCAGTCTAGTTACACTCTTTATAATGAACCTTGCAGATAGTCTGTGATCTTTAAGCACCGATGATGTTCTTGGTATGCTCAGAAAAACATCGTCTGTCACGATAAAATTAATTACAGTATGATAAAATATATCATCATATTGCCCACACCTACTTTTCCTTAATTGGATGCTAAGATGCATTGCATGAATGTGCAGGTGTACAGTTTTTATTAATAAAGTACTCATTTATACTATTGATCTGAATGAATCTCATTCTGAAAATGTAAGAGACTGTATTATTTAGCACTGAATATAAAAAATAATAAAAAAAATACACAATATTAGTAGGTGGAAAGTGAAATTTGATGTAGTGGGAAATTGTGCATCATTTATTTTGTATCGATTGGAACACCATCTGTGTCCACTGTGTTAGACTGATACACACTCAGTCAGTGCTAAAATAGTTTTCTATATTTTATAGCAAAAGCTAGTGATTTGGATAGTGATTTGGGGCATTAAAATTCTCTTTACATTAAGTGAGAATTCAGATGGCTTGAGTTCAAATAGCAGTGTTTGACTGTACGTAGTATAATAGTAATGCTGAGTATACATACAGTACTGTGTAAAAGTTTTAAACATGACCTCCCCCTACACTTTAGCAATAGCAGCATCTGGTAGCTTCATCAGGATGCCACGTTGACTCTTCTGCAGTCCAACGAATCCTGGATCAGTCTTTCTAGAAGGGCAGCCACTCTTTCGTCTAAAATATGCTAAGTCTCACAAATATTGGAATGTAATCAGTGGAAAAAATAATATACTGCTCACAAAAATTAGGGGATATTTCTTTTTGGGGTATTTCATTTTTGGGTATCCCCTCATTTTTGTGAGCAGTATATTATAGAGTGATGCATCCAAGTTTGTTATGTATGCTCATATTATATATGTATTGCTAAAAATGGTATGGTACATATATTATATATGTATTGCTAATGGTGGCCAAAGACTTTTGCACAGTACTTTATGTTTACTTTATTACACTGATACATGCTCAGTCAGCAGTCAAATTCTTCTGTTTGTTATAGCAGATGCTAGTGATTTAGACGATAGGGTGGAGTTAGGGTGTTCAGATTCACCTTATATTAAAGTCGGACTTCAGACTGCAAATAGCAGGGTATGACTGAAAGTGGTATTATAATAAATGTTATGTATATGGCCACATAATTCAATTAATTTGCTGATTTGTATCAGTGTTTATTAACCGTGACCTCAGATGTGTCAGGTGATGCCTGCCTTTAACGTAAGTCTTTAACAGGAAGACCACAGACCCATATTTAGTCTAAAACAGATGTGAACAGATGAATTGTTTAACCATTAGATCCATTTGTGCTTACTTGTTTCAGTAATTAATACTTTATACTGGAAAATACAGTGCTCTAAATTTTGTACTTGTCTATATAAGAAATAGTGTTAAAATAAACCGAATAGAAATATGTAAATAAGTGTATGTAAGGAAAAATAAAGCTCTGCCTGGGCTGAGCTTGTTTAAAGCTGTTTCCGTCTGTTTATACAATCACACTTGAGTAATGGCAGTCATCCAAACGCAAACCTCTCTGAAACGAGAAGTGCTTGGATTTTATCAGTTAATCCTGTTTATCCCTGGGTTATATATACGGCTGGACGCGAATACTCTAGTTTCATCTTGATACACGTACTTCAAATGTGTGGATTCCACTTTTACCTCAAATAGAAGAACCAAGTAATGGTTTAAACAACAATGCATCCTAAGCTTCACTGGGAACCCCGGGTTCTCATGCAGAGGGGGGAAAGGATATGTGGTGTGTACAGATTAATTAGGATGTTTAACTTCATTTTTAATACAACAAAATGAATCCTATAAAAGCGAGCAGTCCCACAGGAGGTGCTCATCAGCCTCTGAAGATCTCCCTTTGCCATGATCTATTAAAACAGTGCCTTTATCTCACCTCGGCCCTGTCAGATTTTATGGATTTTTTCATAAACACTGCCTATACTTCGTAAATGTCTCAATTTTCTAGTCTATTAACATTACTTCAGAAGCAGTTGATAAAAGAGGCAGACATGCATGAAATAATGCACCAATAATATGAACTGCTGGAGGCTAGAACAGTGGGATGGCTCTTCAGCGATCCAGGCGAAACAATGCAAGGATGCTATCAGCTCAGATAAAAGAATAAACCGTCACTGGTGTGGAGGACGGGGGGGGGGGGGGGGGGGGGGGGGGGGGGGTGGGGGTTGGGGACTACATTGTGGGGCAATTGGGGTAAAGAAAAATGAGCCGTTTGTTTTTATGGCCTTAAGACAGCATATATAAATGCCGTCACTACTCAGATTCACCTCTCGTTTGTATAGTGCTCACAAAAATTAGGGGATACTCTTAAATGAAATATCCAATAATGAAAATGTCCTAATGTTTGTGAGCAGTGTTGTTATTAGACATAACGGTGCAGGATAGATTTTGAACTTAAAAGTAAAAAAAAGTTTTAATATATAGATTACTAATGCAGTATGTGCTTTAAAATGTGAGGATTATTGCTGCATATACGTAAGGTCTGAAGACTTTGCTGTAGTCAGTGGGAGTTTTTAATAGACAATATTGGCAAAAGATAGGTTTGACTCAATATAAACCTAAGCTCGGTAGCACATCCTTGTAAATGTGGATTTACTGGACATTATTTGTGGCAGTGAAGAGGTTTGAACTTTTGGTGTGATTTGTGCCACACTTATTTTTATATTTTATTATACAGGGTGTAGCGATGCAGTCTGCTCACGACTCGATTTGATTCACGATCCTGTGTCCACGATTGGATATTCTCACCATCATTGAATTAACAAAAGACATTCCTTTTTAATTTCTACACAATGCAAAACATTGCATATTTCCTTGTTTACGTTTTTAAACAAAATAGTTTTAGCCCCCTATAATTAAAGGCAATTACTAGAAACAGTTGTTGAACATTTTAAAATGTTCTATTGAAGCTCCATTATATCTTAAATAACTTTAAATAAATAAGTGAAACATTAGTTGTTGTTTTTTTGAAGAACAACAATTCAAATAGTGTACTTTTCTTTTGTATGAAAAACTAAATTAATATTCGATTAATCTGTGATTTAAATAACGCTGCTGCAACAAAATGCTACAGTAAAAGTACTGTTTTAAATTGAAAAATTGAAAACAAGCTCCCTGATAACGGAAGATGCATTTGGGAGCATGACTTATGATTTTGCCCTATGGTGTTCAAAAAATGAAGTTGCATCAAAAAATGCCTCATCCAACTCACTTTGCATCACATCACAATGTATTGTTACACCCCTATTATTTTTCCTGTTGTGTTCTCTATCTGTTCCTTGGGTGGTGCAGTAGGGGACTAGGCAACCATCACTCAAACCCCAGCATGACCTTCCGATCACATGCAGGAATGGTTGGCTGTGTTTGAGGGAGCTGGGAAGACTGGCAGGATCAGTCCTCAGTGTTGCAACAGTGAAATCTGCTAATATTTGTTTATGTTGGACATGCAACCCTATGTTCTCTTGGTATCAGTGTTCCCCTTCCCAGAAATATTAGGGATAAAACACATGATGGGTAAAAATATTAGCAAAAAATTGGGTTTGGGTGTGGAAAGGTAACACAGGTAGACTGTTTGCTACCAAAAATAAAATCCTAATGGTTTATAGTTTTGCAGCTACTCTGCCTTCTCTATTTTTGTTTAAAGAGGAAGATATTTGTGTGTTGACATGTCATAAAAAGCCTTAGTCAAAAGTATTTATTCTTTAAAAGTCCCTTTATTCATAGCTTATGTGGTCAAGGTTTTAAAGAACCCTATTTACCCTTTCTTACTCATTCTTCTGGGTCTGTTAAGAATATTCTGTCAGAATATTTCAGCTCGTCACTAAAAAGGTGACAAACTCTTGTAGTGATTGTGGAGTTGTAACTGAGTAGACTGGGATGAGAAGCTGTGTGTTACACACTTATAACAACATCCTGTGGATCTGGACTAATTCTCTATTGAACTGAGTGCCAGGACTGAGCACCATGACTCACCTGAACCTTGCTGGAGCTCTGATACCTTCTAACACATGCATGTGTCGTATGAAGGCTCCACCCCATAGTTCAGATCTTCTCAGTGAGACTGATCTCTGATCCTGTGTAGTTGTGGGATGATCCCTGCTAGTACAGGGGTTGAAAAAAATACCCCAGGCTTTTCACCTCTAAAAACTGGGCCGTAAATGATCAATTCTAGCCATCATTGACTATCAAGGACAACAAACTACAGATTACTTCACTGGACACAGGTACACCCTGGACAGTCCATTGCAGTCTTCACATTGCATTCAAGCCCAGGTCTTTGGAAAGTGCTGCTTCTAGCAGATATTTTTTAACATTTGTAGACAAAATTTAAAAAATCCAGAACATGTCTGTTAGTAACATGTCTGTTTTGCCTCTCGCATTTGCTGTTACAACAACCTTTGTTCTTCTAAAAAGGCTTTACACCAGATTTTGGAACATGACTATGAGGTCAGCTTCTGATGTTAAACAGTAAGCCCTGGCTTACTTTTGGTGTTCCAGTGCATTTTCAAGGATTCTGATGATGAGTTGAGTTTAAAGTTCATGGGACTGCGGTAGCCTAGTAGTTAAGGTACTGGACCCGGTCATGGGCAAAAGTATTAGGCCATTAGATTTGCTATAACAGTGTTTTACCATTATTTCTTTCTTTCTGTTAAAATACATAAAAATACTATACATTTGTATGAAAAAGCAGCCTCTGTAGGCAACAGCAACCAATATTTATTACTGTTTTGGGTCCAGTCTTTGGCAATGTGTTATGGTAACCTAAGACTTTTGCACAGTACTGGAAGCATGCTTGCTGTTTAGTGACTGGCTCAATTGCTGCACATTATGAGTGACTCTTCTGTCTTTTCTTTTCCAAAGATCTAACCAATTCAAGAAAACCTCTGTATAACTTTAAGGGAGCGGCCACTGTAAATCACTGCAAAGCTATTCTGATTCTTCATTATGGGGGACGTTCCTAAACTGTTGTGTGTAGCTTCTACCATGATGCCAATCCTGACTCCTCACTCAGTGCTTTGTGTGGGTATGAAAGACATCTAAATCATATGTAAGCTAAAGGCTTTTGCAAACTGAACACCTGGGTAAAATTGTTGACCAGCATGCTGGACCAGGTCTTTGTCTAACATCAGTATCATAAGAACAGCATCTGAGAATTGTGTTCCATTCCTCCAGAAGCTGTGGCTGTCTGCCGAGGTACATCGAAAAGTTGTTCCATAAATTGTGGCGGTCCAACACCTTGTACGTGAAGCATGCAGATCCATACGAATCCAAACCAATCCAAATGCATGCAAATATAAATGACATTAACTTTCAGAGCTGTCTAATTAGTTTAGACATGTAACTTTGTAGTAGAGAGTATTTTGGGAGCAGACAATGAGTGGAGAATTAGGTGTAGTTTAATTAGTTCCCCCTCCTCTGTGCTTGTGACCCCGCTGAAGGTGAGCCACTCTGGCAGCAGTCGGATTGTAGAGTCACGGTCCGTGTATTCCCGTGACCATGCACCATCGTTAGGTTCGTATTATCTTGTATCAGATGAGGACATAGGGAGGACCTGATATGTCACAGCAACTCAAGCGCTCCCCCTGTACCTTCGTTAATGGTCTTGCCCTGACAACTGAGCCTAATTGCCTCTGAGCAGCTCTTCGTGTATTAGTAGTGCCTGATTAGCTTGGTTCATGTCACCAAGCCGGTGCTGGATGACCAGAACCTGCTCATCCTGTCCCCCACATATCCAGAGTCAGCCCGGTGACCATCAGCCACCCCATCAGCCACCCCTGAACCTCCATTAGGAGCTATTTTTCCTTCAGCTGTGATCTTTCAGGCTTTACTCTTTCCCCACCCCTATCCACTCCCACTCGCAACTATACTTCTCCCTAAATACTGTTTTCATAAGGGAAAAAAACATTGGCTGTGAATATAAAAGGACAGATTGATTTGTGCATTTAAAATTCTGTGGCAGTAATGGAGGCTTTAATGTGGATGAGTGTGTTTACACTTGCTCTCGGGCTGACACGTCTCCGAGGACTGTCAGACAGCGGTAACACACATCTTAAAAGAGCTGCATGGCAGTGCCACTGCAAAACAGGTTCCACCCATCACAGCCCAGTGACATATCCTCATATTCAGGGTTTCAACAGATGAGTCGTGCATTTTGTACAAAGCAGTGGGTGCAAATTTAAAGGAGGTTACAAAATCAAATCAATAAAACGTTGATTTAGATTTGGCAAAGATGGGTAAAGAGAGAATTTGGTAGGTAGGAAGTTCGTACAAACATGGCTAAAATGATCCCTGGTAGACCGTTTTAGTATTTAAATTAAAGCGAATTCACAACGTGCATGTTTTTTTCTTTTCAACCGAAAAAAATGGATGCAGTTTTTAACGTAGTGGGATCTTCTTCAGCAAATGGGTTACCTTTTTCTTCTAAACACTTACACCAGTAACACTTACATAAACACAAAACGTTTACACACAGTCAGTGTAAGGTTTCCTCCATCATTCTTTTGCCAGATCTTTTCTTTAATATCCATGTTTTTAGTCAGCATGTTGCTTGTCATATCAGCTCGTGTGCTCTGCTACTAGCAGGATGAGCTTTTCTGCCTGACAACAGAGATCTGACTGGTCAGCTTGATTTTATCACTCCCTAACCACGCGGAAATTAGAACAGGCTCAGATTTCAAATTGTACGCATTCTCGCAAGACATCAGTTTTCGGTGTGAAGGATTCCATTAATATACATGTGTACTTCTTGCCATAAAATCGGACTTGGTGTGAAAAGTTTTTTTAAAAATAAAATATAAGACCTAAAACATAAGACCTAACTAAACACATTTTATAAATGCTTACTAAATATTCAGACTAAATAAATTATTTAGTAGCAAGATTATGCAAGCTGATTCAATATATAAAAAATCTTAGTGAATTTTATACACAAATAAATAACAAATAGACACTGATACATAATTGCTTTGTTTGTTCATGTTCATACCTGTTTACTTTAAGTGACCTAATCAGTACTTGGCACCGCAGTTTGCAAGTCTGGAGCCAACCCTAGACAGGGCACACCGATCTATTTCAGGACACACGTGCGCTCATGCACTCTTTGACATTTTAGAGAGACCAGTTGACTTAATGGAAGTATTTGCAAATGTTGGAGGAACCCAGTGCACCCAGAAAAACACACACACACACACACACAGGAAGAGCATACAAATGAACAAACACCTAGACAGAGTCTGTACCAAGAGCCAGATACCAACTCAAACCAGATATCTGGAACTGTGAGGCAGCAGTGCTAACCACTTGCACCGCCCAATAGCTAAGGTATAAAGCTTTGTATTCCACTGCTGTTGTTTTAGCACATGCTCTTATCCAGAGCATCTTACAACTTCTACAGTCTTGCAAGGTAAAATTCAAGCAGCTGTGGATTAAGAGCGTTATCACGGGCCCAGCAGTAAACCCTGGATCTTCTGGTCAATTGTCCAGTACACTGTGCCGCCACAGTCTCATTTAACGAATTGAATAAATAAGCAGGTACACCCAGATGTTTGATGGGGATATATTCTTCTTCAGCATGCAGAGTATTGTAGTGTATATGTACCCTAAAATATTTAAACTCTTACATTAAACTACAGTTGGCCATTCAGAAAAAGCTTATTTTATAATAAAGTAGGTAATATCGCCTTTAGTTTATGGCATTTAATTATTGTCTGATAATGACAACAGAGTTATTAACAATAGTAGTGTGTGACTTCCATTGTAATAATATATACATACTTGCTTTATACTTTATAGACACCTTGTAAAAAAAAAAAAATATATATATATATATATATATATAGAGAGAGAGAGAGTGAGAGCGAGAGAGAGAGAGAGAGAGAGAGAGAGCGGGGGCGCG